>JAZHYW010038712.1:0-20407 GCA_037355805.1 Ixodes ricinus | reverse complement strand
AGAAAGAAGACAAAAAAGAAAGATAGGACGAAAAGGAAAAGCAACGGATCACACGCAAAGCCGAGAGATCTCGAACAGCTCCCGTCGTGTTCCGGAAATAGGGCACCTTTAAGATTCGGCCGGGACTTGACGTCTCCGTTTCCGCCGTCGAGAGGCATTCCGAGCACGTGCTATTGCTCTCCGGGCACGAAGAAGAGCCGAGCGCCGCCGACGAGGAAAGTCGATGCCGCAACCCGCATATATATAAACAACCAGCGACGCCGAGTTTCTCGCGTGCACCGCCTCCCCATCGACGAGAACTGCGGACTTCGGGATCAGGCGATGTCCTTCGAATAATCTCCGAATTCGGAATGCGCCCGATCCCCGTACAAACGGCGAGCTTCGCGGCGCCCACGCGTGAGAGAGGAAAGAGAATATATAGGAGCCTGTAAGCGTAAGAAATCATGCAGGAGAGAGTAGTGGTGGCTGCGGCGATCTTTATCGCAACATCTGTTTTCTCTTCTATTCGTAGTGGTCTTTCGATTGGGCCCGCTTTTGGAACGACGTGTTACGTTGGGCAACGGTCCAAGGACACTTTATTTTGCAGGATGATGCTCGATTCCGGGGTCAAGAAGGGGCCCGCCTCTCTGTGTCTACAAGAAAGATCTGAGAACCTGTTGTGGTTACCAAGTTGCCGGAACCAGAGTTAAAGCGGGAAACGCCCTTACTCGCGTTTTCCTTTTCGGAGGGACGGCATTAAGGAGGGTGGTGCTTGCCAAAGAGCTATATACTCCGTCTCACCCAACGATAGGATAAGGGCCCGAAGGCTGGCGCTTGCGGGCGGAGCACTATCTCAGAAAAGCTTGCATCCGTATTGCAAAAGAGTGCGATACGCAGAGTACGAAGAGCTTCTAATCTTACGCACATGTGGTTCTGTGTTGTGACAGCGCACTATTTAATATTGGTGAAGTAAGGGTACGGGGTATTTAGTTTCATAAACATTCATGCCATATTTCGTAGACATGTCAACAGTTTGGAGAAGTTCGAAGACGCGCAGGCAACACTGACATAAAGTCGTTTCGCCTTAGCCATAACAATCCAATCCAATCTTTCTGTACGCACCCGGACCCGTATCCCCCTTCCTCACGTGGTCCGTACATATGCTCCCGTGTCGAACACTCGATCCGACTCATCTTCATTTCTTAACGACCGCTGGTTCTGTTCCCGGGTTCTCTTCGTTAAATCGTTTCCAGATGGTATTTAATCCGTTCACTATTCTTCAGTAGTAGCAAGCAAACGGGAGCCGCCGCGAGGACTCCATAAGCAGACGAAAAACTCGCCTCCGCATGACACTTCTTGGCGCGCTGATACGTACGAGGGAGCAAATATACCACGTGGTTTCCCAGAGGCTCGTGATAGGACCCGGCGGCCTGCAGCATTGGGTTTTAGTCCATCGTAGGAAAGAGGGGATATGGCTACCTTGACTCGGGAAGGCGACCGTATGTTCGTATTGCCGACTCTCAGAAAATGAGACATGCGCGGCCTTCTCTGGTACAGATGTGAAGTGGAGAGTGGTAACTTGTAGAAGTGTTCCTGTACGGAATTAAAAAAAAAGTCCACCGTAGGGCTGGAATATCGCAGCGCCTGTACTAAGTCGTATAGTTGAGACGAGCAAATAAAGATAATAATAAAACGACCAGGAAAACCTGGTAAGCTATGACGCTATCACGTTAGAGACGAGTCCTAGTTTCCCGTGAAATAGCTGAAATGAAAATTAATGCGTCGCTCGCCATCACATGTGACATATATATACAGTAGGCTCGCGGTAATTCAAACTCGGATATTTCGTACTTCCGGTTAATTCAAAGAGATTTGAAAATTTTGGTTGTCCCGCTATGTTTTTAAGCCGCTCAATTCGAACGGCGTTTTCGCTGAATTCATACTTTTTGTTCTCGCGGCCCCGTTAAGTGCGCTTTTTTCCGAGCACCGGTGCACCGCAGAGAAGCAATGCCCACGGAGCTTGCTTTCGCGAGTGTTGCTTCTCCGCAGTGCACCGGTGCTCGGAAAGGAGCGCACTCAATAGGGCTCAAGTGGGCACACATTAGCGGAAAACGGCGTTCACATTATGTGCTTCAAGACTAGCAATGATGACCAAGACGACATCGAGGATGAGGAACAGCTCACTGGCATCATGCTTTCTGGCCTTGACGACCATAATGTGAAAGCCGAGCTGGCGGAATATGCTAGTCTTGACGACGATGTGTGTGTTTGTCGTGATGACTCATAAGAGGACATAGTACAGGAAATAATGCCAGCAAAGTGCAGCACTTAAAATGAAGATGATGATGAAGAAAGGGATCACCCAGTACGAACTGCCACAGCCGCAGAGGCCTTTGAGCACATCGCTCAGTTCCGGAAGTTTCTGTCTGGAAAGGAGGAGTCCCGTAAAGAGCTACTTGCGTTGGCTGGTATTGAAAAGTTTTTGAGATCTCATGTGCTGACTAAACAGTCTACAATCGACAACTTTTTGCCGGATGAATAAACTTAACCTCACAGTTCTTTCACCAATGTGTTATGCCTGTACTTGCTTATAGTTAGGCCTATGTAGAGGAAACTGGCGAAAATCTGCTTCGTATGTGTAGCCATCCATGTAACAAATCATAGTGTAGTCTAGTATCATATTTAGATGAATTTCTGATAATTCAAACTTCTGATAATTAAAACCTAAATCTGTGACTTCCTGGAGTTTGAATAAATGAGAGTCTACTGTACTATAGCAATGCGGCATGCGCTTACCTGATTAAAACTACCACGTTCGATCATTGTTCGTACTGCAGCACTGCAGCTAACTATGAAATGAATCCACAATTTTTTTTTAGAAAAAGAAATAGTCTGTTTTTGCTCGTTTAAAATAAATCACTATTTTTTCTTTACTTCTTTTTTAAAGGAGTCAGCACATTTGTAACGATAAGACTACCAGAAGCAAAAGACGAACAATTAGTGTCGAGTTTTCGAAGCGTGCTTCTACTGTATAATGGTGGCATATATAACAAGTTTACAAACAAATGACCGTACTCTCGTTTGCTTACCTATAGTTGGTGACAGGTTAAGAGTTCAGGGGAAGCTCCTCCCACCTCTTTCTACTTTAGCAGAGCGACGGCTGGAGAGGAGGTCGCCTACTCTCCAGCGTTCACTCAGCTAGAGAGGTGGGAGGAGCTTCCCTGAACTCTTAGCCTGTCAGCGACTAGAGCTGCAACCTTATTTTCCTAATCTGTGAGATGACAGCATACCCTGCACAAGTCTATAGGATCTTGTGGAGAACATACTAGGTATAGATTCAGAGAGTTTTAGGAAACCGTCTTTGCACATCCGATACGGCACGATGTGCCCTCCGGTGCGAACTGCGCATGTGCGAGTCTTCTGTGGTAGCGCATGCGCAGTTGGTACCGGAGGAGGCTCGATCGTATCGTATCGCATGTGCAAAAACGTTTCCCTAAAACTCTCTCTTGCTAGCACAGAGGAAAACCCATTTTCTGCGACCTACTAAGATACGCAGTTCGGAAAACTGGAAACAATTTGTCATTTTCTGATCATAATTTGCTCAAAGTGAGGATGCAGCTGCGCCCAGCAACTGGCTTGTTGTGGCGATTTGAGAATTCGTTCTCGAAAAATTAGGTCTTATTTCAAGTACAAATGACTATCTGGTACGTTGTCAAAATTACTTTTCCATAAGTTCACGGTACCAACGGATGTAACAAAAACTACCTACTGTTAGATACATGAAGAAATACGAGCGATCACCTCATTAAAATTACCCATTTATCAATTTAAAAAAATAACGCTGTTGATTTGTATTTATTTTGTACGGTTCCTCAAAACTCGAGCCGTACCTCTCCAAAGTCCGCTGAAGAAAGAAAGTGAGAAGAAAACGTGCTTCGTTCGGTATAACAATACTCACGTTGTCAACGTAACAAACCATCGCATCAGTACAGACCAAGAGTTTCAACGCTTCCCCAACCGCGAAACCAAAAAAAAAAAAACAAAAGCTTTACAAAAAGGCTTACGACTCAATTACCCATGCACTAAAGACATCCTCCATTACGTTGTGCGTGTCCAGTTATTACTTCCGTCGAAGGAGAAGCACCGCCCAAACCTTCGCTCAGACGAGGGCAGGCAGTCTTACGACACGAGCAATCTCACTTGCAGACGGGGAGACGTCTCCAGCCTCCCTTCCTCCCTCCCTCCCTCCCGTTTCTGAACGTCCAAAATTGCTCTCGAGGATCACCGATCGGAGAAGCGGAGAAAGCGTCCGCCGCAAACCGCACCGAGAGAACCCCGTCCGCCCACTTTTTGCGATCCTCGCTTCGAGACTGCTCCGAGCCCGAGTTTCTCGATTTGCGTCGCTTCTTTTTGGTCGGGTGAATATATGCTACGTACCCCGAATCTCTCGTCCCGTGGCTGTCGCCGATCTAGACAAGCTCTGTTCCCGAGAGACACCCGAGATTCAAACTATACTCACACGCGTGCCACTGTCCCGTGTTAAAGAAAAGATAAATATAATAAACACGTTAAAACATTAATATAAAAAAGAAAGAACTGAAAGCGCCTAAACACACGGACACAGATCGCAGCGGTGCTCGGTTCGGTTCTTTTGTTTAAACTCGGGTGCCGGGCTGTTCACGTGGATGTGTGACAACTCGCGTCCAATTTAGTAGTTAGGGATCAAGGGCTCGCAGTCGTACTGCATTAGTTATACGTTGCTACCCTCTCTAAATACTCTGGGCATTTATACTTTAAAAACTCACAGGGTCCAATTTAGTTTGGACTAGAGCGAAACCAGAACAGAAAGGGATTGTGCGCCTATTTTTCTTTCGGGAACGCGTGTCGGCCATGTCGCTGCAAAGTAACCTAGCTTTCTACAAGCCCGCTCACGGTTCCGTGCGGTTGTTTTCAGGTAGAAAAGCGACGCCCTTCATGATGCCGCGCCCCACGACATTCACAATTAATCCTAAAATCATAACTCAAGCTTCTTCCCGAAATCTGAACTTCTTCGACCCCGACGGTCACTCGGTCAGTGACTGGACCCAAGTTGTAAACTAAAACAACGACCCAATGCTCGCATTTATGGCTCGTATACGACTCTTGACTTGCCAGTGCCACCTCGACAGGCGACCGACCATGGTGACACCCGGCGATAGAGTGCTCCGTGTAGAAAGCAGGCTAGAGTAAGTTCCCTCCATTTAGATTTTAGGCTCTGGTACGGTTGGATTATCATCATCTACCGTGCACGCAAGCTGCACAGCTAAACTCGCGCGCTTGTGCTATATGGCAGCGCTGCCTGCAGCTTGTAAAATGGAGTGCATAAAAAAAAAATTACGGAACAGACTGAGGGAACATTAGGCGCCGAGAATTTGTTTCAGCTCGTCCGGTTCGATTTCAGATACTCAGAAAGAAAAGCTGCCTCGTCCCCGTGTCCCACTCCCCTTCGCTGGCAATAACTATCCCGCGCGGCCAGGCTAGATCGAAATCAAATAACGCTACTCCCAAATCTTGTTTAACGCGAGAGGTCAAAGCGGGATGAAACCCCCCATCGGATTACGGCCATCTCGGCGACCGCAGAGCGAAACAGGAATGCAGTACCGTCGGCAACCATCGAGTGCCTTTAATTTCGACGGGGCCCTAGGAAAACGGGGGCCACGCGTGCTCATACGCGGGGGCCGCGTTCCACCAGAGCCCGGCACGCGGGTCCCAGATTTCAATTACGGCGCATTCCAGCATGCAGAATGGCCGTGAGCCGATAATGGGCCATCGGGACCGCCGCCCACGTACGCTGTGCGTAGGGCCGTACGTGCGAGGCCCTCGGTGGCGCGCATCTGCGCCGGCCGCCGGCAAGCGGGGTTGATTAGCGCGGAATCGCGGAACGAAGCGATTCATAACGCATCGCGCAGATGCCTGAAGCGGCGTGCGCGCACGCGGGGCGTCCTGTCTGAAGTCGAGGGCCGTCCGCCGCGGATTAATCGGCCCTAGAGTGCGCCTCGCGAGCCCGGCCGCCGCTGCGTGCGTCCAACTTGGCTAGATATCGCCGCACGGCTGTGCGATCTTCGAGAGGGCCGCAGCCGAGATCAGCTCGGATGCGCGCAGAAGGGTCATGTTGTCACGCGGCTTTCGGACCGATCGGCGCGACGAGGCGCTTCCGATGCTCGTGGTCTCAGGGGCAGTTCGGGCGAAGCGAGATATCCGCCCCTGTCGCCTACAGCCTGACAGCGCACACATGTGGCGGTGCGCGGTGAAGGAGCATGGACGCCATCGAGTTTTCTCTCGCGCGCAAGACAAGCTGCTGATCTCGCGCGCCATAGCGAGCGCGGCCTTCGGGGACCGATCGAGGCCGTCGAAGCCAGAATGTACTCCGTGTTCACCTTACGATGGAGAGCAGCGTACGGCTACTGAGCTCATTCCTGATGACAGCTGTGAGTGTCTACGTCGATTTCACGTGAGACGCGAGCGAATGCGCAGTGCTGCGTAGTCACGTGATTTGTACGCAGTGCTCGCTTCGCTGGGATGGCTCTTAAGGTCCGCTGCGGTCAATCGCGATTAAGTGATGTTGAGCAGAAAAGTAACCTCACGGAAAATCTCTACACACGCACACTTTAATAGAATGTAATAAAAATATTATGCTTGTTTTAAAGTCAGAAAACCAAGAAGGGCGAGGGTAGTATTTTATTTTTATAGGCTATAGGTGGCACGAGCTACCGCCCGGTATAAATATCGCCATTAGCATTCATCCATCCATTCGGTAGAGGGATGCCGAAACTGGGCGGAGCTGAACGGAGCGACGCAACGACGCGTCGGAAACCATGTGTCGCGAACCGTCCTGTGCGGCGATTCGGAGCAGCCATCTTCCCGACAGTTCGCACGCCGGACCGGACAGTTTTGACGCGCATGTGTTTCGCGCTTTAAGCGCGTGCGCGCACGGGGGCGTCCTGTCTGAAGTCACGGGCCGTCCCCCGCAGATTAATGGCCCTAAAAGTGCGCCTCAGTCAGCCCGGCCGCACTGAACTTGCCCGAGCTCGAACTCGGGCCAGGCTCGTCAATTTCGCGGTGTCACCCTTCCGACTGAAAGCGCGCACACTCCGCGGATCTCGTTCTCTTATTGGCGCCGAGTAGAGAGCCTAGAATTGAAGAGAAGAAGCGACTCGAACCACGGAGAGCGCTCGCAATGTAATGATGGCGGACGCTTCCTCCGCGGACTGAGTGAGTGCACGCGCATGCGTGTGTCGTCGCTTGGTGAGGAGGATAGCGGAAGGGGAAGGCCGAGCAAAGGTTGGCGACGCTCGCAGACGATCGACGCTTTCGAGTCCTCCTCGCAGCGCGTACAGCAAACGCGGCCCATAAAGCACGTGACGCCGATCGCGCGCACCCATAAAGCTACGTGTACGCCGGCGCCAATATTGTTGCGGTGGCGCCCTCTCGCGGTTTCCGTTCGTGACGTCACGACCAGGGTATGTCTCGCCGTGACGTCACGAGATGGAATCCTATAGCTACTTGTGCCCAGTGGCGATCGACAAGTACTATGATGTGTGTAGCTTGGAGCCTTCACATTCTCAAACCAGCACGTTAAAGTTGACAGTCCGACATCGTCATTATTTTCGTCGATGAAACCAAAAATTGGTCCGACCAAATGCGTCATGGTGATCGCTTGACCAATCGTGGAATGCCGACCACAGCGATGCTTTTGGCCGCGTCAAGTCGAGTAAGCCAGCAACCATTTGAAAAGAAGCAGGCAGTCCAAACGCCGATGGTTGAGTTCCCGAGTGACTCCCGTATAATTAATATCTAATTTTGTTAAAGGTTGGTTTTTTCTCTCACTGCGTGAAATTCCGGCAAATAATTCGCGGTCCGTTGCTTCCTCGTTGATAGTGGTATAGCATAATGCACGAACGAGAAGCGTGATATGACTCATATTAGAAAGGGCAGCTTCTTCGTCGACATATGGGATGTGGAAGTTCCGTCGCCGTCCAAGTGAGCGACAGAGGCGCGGCTCCACCAACCTGGAGAACGGCATCGACTCCCCGGTCACGTCTGCCGAGTCGAGTTGCCGAGCCCCCGCGATCGGAAAAGGACACGCAAGCGTTCACGACGAAGCTCCTGATCTCGGCTATACGTTCGGAATCACGGACTAGTTACGCGGGGCACGCAGAGAACCAAGTCTTTATGAAATAACACCGTTCCGTATATTTATAAATGTAACCAGCGATTACGTTAGCATTCATATACATAAATTCCGAGGAATATCGCATCGAGTTCTCTATCGAAACAGCAGGTGCAAAAGAGCGCGGTACCTCGTTAAAGTCGTGAGTCGTGCGCGATTATCGATGCAGCGAACGGAGCAGCGATGCTGCGAGTCGCCCGAACAAACCAATGAAATAGGCTCAAAAGGGAACCATCAAGGTGTTCGTCATGTTTCTGTACGTGTTCTGTCATCGCTGAACCAATCACAAACAAAACAAAAAAGGCCCAGTGACTTGGCGCTTTTGACGCTGCTCGATGGGTCCCATTAGCTCGTATGCCGTCGGCTGGGTCTGAACCAGAGCTGAAACGATGTATAGTATCTTGTTCACGCAAGTTGCAGTTACGATCTGGGTCATGGCACGTAAAGCCAATCGGGACATGGCCAACCACGTGCCGATCACTTCGTCCTTCTGTTGTGGAACGTTAAATCTCGGTTATCTTTGTTTACGTCCTTCATAAACACTCCTAAACGTCGTGCCCACGCATCTCCTCGAAGGCTTTGTTTGACTCGCCGTTCGCGCTTTCTTGCAAGTCACAAGAGTCACAGCAAACACTGAAGAAGAAATGAAATCGTGACTGTAAAAAGAAGAGAAGCGGGTGAAAATAGGCGAGACGCAAAACCCAAACAACCGACTAATGACCTGTTCGACGTCGGAGAGTTGGAAGCCCCAACCTCGTTATGAGGTACGGGTGATGATGATTGGGGTTTTACGGCGCACAAGCATACTAGGCCATAGTGCGCCGAACAAAATATGGGGTACGGGGGATGATTGGTCTTAGCCCGCTCCCACGTTGTTCCTCACCTTTCCGCTGGTCAAGGCAGTCGCGCTCGGGCTCCATGCAGCAGGCCCGCACGAGGGCTCACTGACATGCGTCGTCGGTGTTCTGATGGCACCACAGCGAATCTCCCAAGCCGCCCTAACGAAGCTCCCTTCTCGACCATTAAACCCGATTCCATGGTGCGATGTTGCTTGCAATGCAGCCGCTGCGGTGTTAAACCCAACAACCTCCACCGCGTTTTTTCCCCCTTTTTGTCGCACGAGCGACGTCGCAATTGCGAAATCGCAAGCAAAATCGTGCCATGTGATATCAGGCTTTAGGTGAGCAAAATGGGAGGAAGGAGGCGAAGGGATGTTCATTCCCTTGCCCTCTGAACTTGCATCGCTACAGTGCTGCCTGTTATCCCTCTTTCTGTCTCTCTCTTCTCCTCTCGGATTCGGTTTGTTTTGCGTCCTGTTATACTCACTTGCACTAGTTCTTAGAAAAGTTGCTATTCCTTTTCTAGAAAGAGGTTTCATCCTGTCTGTCCTCTTTGTCTGACATCAATATAGGAAGAAAAAACAACAAGAACAACAGAGGTACTCTATTTTTAACTTTACGAGCCCACGTGTAGAAGGAGCTCTTACATGACAGAACATTAAACCACCCCAAAGCAACGACTCGAGGTTCCTTTTTAATTCGTCTCAGATACATCGTTGTGACACACTTTCACCAGTATTATACGTCACGTAAGTAGGCCATAAAAAATTAAAATTAAGACTTTAGCGATATTTATCATTAACCATATTCTCATAAAAACAAAATAATATGCGCTTGCCGCCTAATGTGTATAGTGGAGAAGTTACTCGGGCGGTTCTGGTTGGCCCCCAGAGTGCCGAGGCGCAGATCTAAGCCAGACGAACGCCTGACTGTTTCTTCCAGCGGTCAGACTTGACACCGAGCCATTGGGTGGACGCCCGACTCGGAGAAAGAGATGCCGTTCCCCCGACGAACACAAAAGCCAGGGTCCCCATATCGATCGCGGCCCGGAGAACTTGCTAATCTCATAACCCGGGTAATCAAGTTAGATACAGCGCGTATTAGAAGAGCTCAAACCGATAGCCGAGCGCCGACTCGAGCCACCGAAACGAGACGAAATAGAATTAACCTCCGGTCTTGCGGAACACCCGAAGACGTTCGAAAGCTTCGACACCCTTCCCCTCCTCCTCTCCTCGCGTATAAACAGACAGATAGACAGAGCCGTCTTCCCACCCGCACCGGCACAAGAAATACCGAGAGCGCTTAATCGACGCGGCAGCCTCGGCCGGGGTGGGGCGCCGTTCAGCGGTGCGGCTTCACGGCAGAGTCCCAGTGCTCGACGGCGAAGCTCTGCCCCACTTCGGGGTAATCCACGCCAGACAGCATTGTCAAACAAGGCAGTGTTCCAATCCCATCAGGCGAAGCAGCGAGCTACCCTTCGGCGGTCCGCCTGTCAGGGCCAATCACCCGCGGCGCTGAAGCAAATCTTCCCCGACGCTTTGCGTAGACGCCGGCCGAAGCCGCTTAGCGTGGACGTCAGCAAACCGACCGTCCGTCCCGCTGCTGAGGTCGCTCTGGTGGTGGCGCGGTGTCCCGCCCGACTCGTGCGTGCGTTTCTTGTAAACGGGAAAATGGGGTTCGGTCGCGGGACCGAGGGAGGGAACCGCGGCGCCGCCTTGCGGAACGGGGGAAAAGAAATTGAATGTCGGTGGGAGTTCTGTTCCGCTACTTCTCTTTATATTTATTTATTACTATTATTACTGTAGACAAGGATGTGGCGCCGAAATCAAACAAGTTTTTCGCCCACTTCGGAAGTAACGATCAAACTGAGGCGCGAAAGTGCGGAGAAGAAAAAAAAGAAGTGGTGAAATCCCGACTGCGGACGTCGGAGTGCGAGAGCCGCTACAACGCAAGACCTTTTTCTGGACCCCGAAGGGAAAGAACCGCTGCTGCTGCGAGGGGAAAAAAAGTCATCAACGTCGAGTATCAGACCGAAGCGAGCCAGCCCCAGTTGTGTTGGGAGAAAGAAACGCAAGAAACAGTCGTCCTTATACGAAGTAGCCACATTTATTGCGAGCTCGGAGCTGCAGTTCGGAACCTGAATAAATTATACACGGACGCTGGACCGGCAGCAAATGTTGCTTCTCCCTTTCCTTCAACCCTCCTTTCCTTCCTTCATTCTTTTGTTCTGGGCATTTTCGCCCATCGCTATTTCCGAACGCAAGATCGAAACAAACGGAACCAAAAAGCTGGGAAGAATAACATATATAAAAAATAATAAATCGATAAGCTCCGCACCACGGACGATAGCATTTCTTCGCATATGAAAAGTTCAGTTATGAGCGCCCACTCTTTTTCAACAGAAGCATTATTTCTTTGCTTGCTCCTTTGTATGTGCGGAACCTCTTTCGTGTGGTGCGGTCGTTGCCCCGAAATTCGCCCTTGGCGTACCAAGAGGCATAACGAGCCACCGTGCGAAACATTTCGCGAGTTTCTAGGTTTGCGAGTGCTGCGATCCGCGGACTTAGCATAACGAACCATTGTTTTACAAACGAGATAAGAAAAAGAGGAAAGCAGGAGGCGATAGAGCGTGACCGGGATACCGGTTGCAGACGTGTCTGTACTCGACCGAGAGAAAAAGAAAAGAAAGAAAATAGCCAGGAAATGAATACACGAGTCAAAAATAAAATGCGTTGCTAATACGCATTTTTTTCGCTTTCCAGGCTTATTAAAAATGAGCATACTAATCCCAGCGCGCGCAAGGACTGTGAAGACTTTCAACTTAGGATGTTAGCGCTCGCGATATATGCGAATTAAGTTAGTAATGGTGGCACACAAACAGTCAGTATTAGCAGTTACCGTAGTTGGTGCAATTACTAGCACGAAGCGTAGTCACGTTGCAAAGTAGAAAACAGCTCTAATATAAAACGAGAGACGTAGCTGTGCAGGACATCTCAAATAGTACGCCCTAACGCCCACGTGCCTGTCAGGATAATTTCTAGCTCAATCCGTCACACGATGTTTCTTTCTTTCTTTCTTTGCCCTGGAACGTTTGAAAGACCACATGCCGGTCTAAGCTCTCAAGTTTCAATATCGGTTCTAACTCGTCCAGAAAAACGCTGTTTCTTTTTCATCGAAAGCTCCTTGAATCGGGATTCTGAAGTATCCTGAGTTAAGTTGAGGTAGCATACTCGCCCACTGCACACATCTCGTATGGTTGTGGAGGGCGTTGTAACATTCGTCATGATCAGGCTCTGGAGTTAATTTACATATCCTGTCCAGCGCCGAGTCCGAAAGTCTAATTGTAAACAGCTCGGAACAAATGAAGAAAGAAAATAACAGGAGGGCGCTTAAGCTTCGCCTTTAAGAGTGGAACGCGACAACTAAATATACCTAAATGAATAAATATAACTAAATTAAATATAATTATAAATATATAATTCAGCTCCATGTACTTGAGAGCTCCATCGGCCGCCATTTTTTTTAATTGAAAATGTCAGAAAATCTTTTATAACTTTTGAATAATAGACCGGTTAGTCCTGAAAGTTTGGCCTCTTGTTCGGACCGCTTGCGCTACATTCAGAATGAAAATGAGCGTTCGGCGATGCGTAGTCTGTTTTTGCGGTAAAAAAACAAAACAAAAACATTGTATCTTTTTTTTTTTTTGGGGGGGGGGTGGTGGGAGGGGGGTACATTTTGCTGTTAGAAGTAAAAACAGGCTAGGTGACACAAGAGACCACTCAATGCATGGGGTTCAGCAGTATTCAATAAAATGGGCTCCCATCCATCGGATCATAAGTTCTACGGCAAAACTCGTGCGTGCGTCGCAAAATGCATTACTCTGTGTCCGTAACGTAACGTATAAAAAGCTTCAAGCCCCCGAGAGTTTCTCAACGATAACAGGTCCGCCTGCAGGTTGACGCGGACGTATAGATGAAGGAGTGGAGTCCCATACCACCTAGAAGAGACGGCCCGCGCGAGACGCCATCGTTTGTGGATCCCCAACCCGCCCCAGCTGTTTGTCTAACACGCCGAAGCTCGGCCAGCGAAAACTAGGTGGCACTGCGTGAATCCAATAGTGATGACGTAGGGGGTGGATGGCATAGGCCTTGTCATCGATGTGGTATTGGTGGAGCGCGGTGGCAAAGACTAATGTCGAGACGGCGGAAACTGCAGTTTCCGCGGGGTGCCTGCCGTTCTTCCCTCGCACACGCTATAGAAGAGCTTCGTCGCCCAGCCCAAGCAGAAAAGGAAACTAAGTAGTCGGTGGCAACTCCGTCAGAGTGATCGAATGGTTCAGAGGATCTATAGGCTATCCTCCGAATAACACCCGCCGGAAATAGAGCCCAGTGCTGTGATGAACGAGGTTGTCTTGACGCGTTCACCCAATGCGGTGAAGGGGGCGATCAACGTCTGGAAACCAAAAGTGCACAAGGCGGCGGCGAGATCACAAACACGATCACTGCATTCGATCGAAAAGATGACCTTGGGTCGAAATAGTGGATTAGGAGCAACAAAAGGATCCGGGTATTCCACGCACAACGCTGCCTTTCACCAAACTTGTGTCTTGAAACACTGCACACGGTCTGGCCAATCAATTTACGTCCAAAATCATCAAACCCTAAACATTCCATCGCTTATATTATATACCAGGTTTGATTAATCGTGGTGTATTTACCGAATATGCAGTCAGTCCCTAACCATAATAGTCACGCAAGGTTTAAGAACGACTGAGCGCTACAAAGTGCTCGACTAGGTCCCCATCTGGCGCACACAGGCCCGTGAGTCATGACTCCCTTAGATCACACGCTTGCTTTTGCTTCGGACCGAGTTCTTGTGATCTCCTTCAACGAGAGAACACACTGCACGCTGGTGCCATCTATGAGGTGGCCCTGGAACTGCATTGCACTGGAGCGAGGCTATTTGTGAGAACAATGTCAAAAGTGTACCAAGGTAAAAAAAAATGATGCACGACAAAAAACAACACAAAGAGGAAATATGCAGACACTGAAAGTGTTACGCGGATACCCGATAGATGGCGCCTGTGTGTTCACTCGTCGTTCAAAATTGTGAAAGGTTTTAAGCGCACGGTCCGAAGTAGTCGCAAGTGTGTGAACGGGCCTTAAAAGTCCGTGCACACTTGCGACTTCTTAGGACCTGAGATGCGATAAAAAAAAACGGTTTTTAAGCCTTTCGTGGCGGCTGTGCTGCAGTGTATGTCTCCGCAGCAGCGCAGCCGGTCGTAAACCATCGGAAGAGGCTTAAAAACCGTTCTTGGCTCAATCGGTCCGAGGCGGTCGCCAGTGTGTGAATGGGCCTTCAGGCACACAATCGTATAAGCAGTCGCAAGTGTGTGAACCAGGGTTTATTCGGATAAACTGACCCTATCCCACGAAACACGAGTAAAACCGCAACGCTTCCTCCCTCGCATCGCAAAGTATGATGCGCGCTTTCTTGCTTTGTTGGCGTCTCTCTCGACTCAGCCAGCCACGAGGAATACGCATAAGGAGCGGCGCGGTAGATAAGAGGCGAGGCGTTACCCGCTCATAAACATCAGGCGCCCAGTGGACCGTGGCTGCCGGCGCTGTGCCCTTCCCTCGCTGCTGGTGCGGCTAAACAGGTCCACCGCTCGGTCGCGCTGAGCGCGACCGCGGACCGGACAAGCGTCCTCCTCCCCGCCCTCCGAGAAAGGAAGCCCGAGAAAATATGACGGCTTTATCTCGCCGTGGCCGAGTAGAAACCGCGGCTAGACAGCCCCCGCTATCGATTCTGCTGTGCGGTCCGCTGCGGCCCCGCTGCACGCTGCCGAACCGCTGAACCGCAAATAAGGCGGCCGGTCGCGCGTCGCCGACGCCGCAGCGGCAACAGCCGGCAGGCGGGTCGCCCCCGGGGACAGCCGCGGTTCCGCGACGACCGCAGCAGCCCGGGGGGAGAGGGGCGTCATCTCATCCGAGATTCCCTCGCTCCAACGAAATGCATGTGTGTCTCTGATGATAAAGTATCCGATCGTCGTCCTATTCAAAATTACAGGAGGGCGCTTAAGCTTCGCCTTTAAGAGTGGAACGCGACAGCTAAACATGGCTACAAATCCCATCCGAGTGTATAAATGGGTGCTGACGTTGTGACGTATCGAATACGAGTCGGAAGGTTCTCGCCCTGCTCGAAAAGAAAGACTATCCAGTTATCACCAAAACAGTTCAACATTTCTGGTTTGGGAGCATTTAGTCATTTCATACTTTTCGCCATAGGCGTAGACTTCGGGGGGGGGGGGGGGGGGCATCGGGGCCCGTGCCCCCACCGGTGACATCCGGGAGGCAGAGCCCCCCCCCCCTCCGGGCCCGGGCCGTGATCCTTACCGAGACGCTTACCGAGACGCTGTTTACGTGCCATGTAACGAGCTTCTAGTAGTGGCATGGAAACAAAATAACGCCCACGTTGCCTTTATTGACAAAATACATGGGAAATGGAATCCCAGCGTGCTTTCGATAGCTTCAACCTCCAGTTCTGGCGAAAAGATAACGCGCAGCAGAGCCCCCGCCCCCCCCCCCCCCCTTTCCGAGAACTTCTCAGCCTGCTCCCCTCCGGGAAAATGGAAAGTCTACGCCGCTGCCTCTCGCTGTCCTGACTGTACTTTTTCTACTACTTTCTTCAGCAGGTGACGTTGAGCTAAACCCAGGTCCCACTAATGTTGAGAAAATAGATAAACTGCAAGAATCTATTGATAGTCTGATAGCAAGTAGCTATCAAAACCAGAGGGAAAACGTATCCAAATTAAACGAAATCAACAAAGGTATTGCAGACCTGAGCTCTCGTGTGTGCAGCGTGGAGGTCAGAGTTGCAGAAATCGGCCAAATAAATGAAAACCTGGCTAACGTCACCGAAACACTTGGTATCGTGGAGCGGGAATCCGCGAGTGCGCATGAACAACTTTCTGGGCTAAGGAACTCTCTGGATGACATGAGTGGGCAGATGCGCACAAACAATCTGATCTTTGGCGGTTTGCCGGAACGTGAAAACGAAACCTGGAGTGACACAGAAGAAGTGGTGTCAACCTTTATCAAAGTAAAACTGACGCCTGACGTTGGCGAAATAGAAAGAGCCCATCGACTGGGGCCAAAGCGTCTAGGTTCAAACCGTCTAATAATTGTCCGCTTTCTCAGCTTCAAAGCCAAAGATAATGTTCTCCGAAAAACTGCCAAATTAAAAAAAAAAAAAAACGTATCGCTGAGGGTATGGGTTTCGGAGGATTTTTCGCCGAAAGTACGTTTCGAAAGAAAAAATTTCTGGATTTTGCCGCCCGGTTTAGGGATCAACATATTAGGTACAAACTTTCGTTCGATAAATTGCATGTTGGTAATGAAAGGTATGTGTATAACTATGCTACTGAAACTGTCACACCTGTTCAAAGACCACCTGCAGTTGTCCGAGCAAACGTCTGAGGAAACCGGAATGTACGTCAACGTTCTGTTAATCCAACATTGTCCTTTTTTGTTGTATATTTTCGTAGTTTACTTTCAAAGCAAGATGAATTTGAGTCAAACATTACGGTTTCGTCAGACGTTTGCACGGAGCTACGAGGCATACGAGGGCTTTTTCTTTTTCTTAATTAAAAACCTCGAGACAAAGGGAACAAAAAGGACATACACACCGCCATCTCATAATCAGGCACTTAGCGTACAGCCAGCCTGTTCATTTATCTTTAAGCATCAAAAGTCTTCTATTTCTTTGTCATGCTTCATCTGGACGCCGCACACATCCTAACGGAAGGCACACCTACACCGAGAAAGCCTCGAACACTCGGTCAAGGGGTCTGAAGGCAGCTTCACACTGACAAGTGCTCGCGGCACAAAAAAATCATTCACAAAGTACGCGGACAGCCTAGTCAAAACCTACGTGCGACTAGACAGACAAAAAGGCTCGAACATCGTCGTCCGACGTCAATGAAAGCATGCCGAATACAATTTCAAGCGCTCGTGATCCTAATTGTCTCCTTAATCACCCTCTTATATTTATCTGTTTCTTCGCTAAACGCAATCGTCTGCTCCCAATCTGGGAAACAATTGCTACATTCACTCCGCTGGTGTTTTAGCATTTCCTTTTTTGTCTCTTTTGTCTTTAGATTTCTAATTAGGATTGTGCATCCAGCTCGCCTGCGTTTTGACTTTCGTTTCAAACTTCTCTTTTTCAAACGCCGAAAAGTAAAAAAAAAAAGAACAGACTGGTGAAGTTATTTTAGTCTACGCGATCTTTAGATACACACTCTAGCTACAAGTGATCCCCGCGCAGATTAGCCACTTATTATGACGTGACACGAGCTTTTAAATCCTGAAAGAAGGTAGCAGCCTTGATTCTCAGTCACTATGGAGAAAACTGCATGACGTTTCTGGGATGACGAACAGATGTCCATGGTGATGGTGATCAGGGGAAAACGTCTGTGACGACTCACGATCTAGTTGAAGCGTGATAGAGTCACCGAGACCTCCGGCGCCAACGTTCTTTGAGGTGGACATCCGAAGGCTCGTGCCACGTCTTGATAAGTGGCCAAATCTGCGCGGTGGATATATTGACAAGACAGGTGCGTTTCTAGATTCTGCGTATATTAAAATAGGTTTCATCATTCTTGTCTTTTCCTTTCTTTCTTTCTTTTTACTCAACTCAATGGGTGATGAAAAGAAAAATGATAAGATGACAAGAAGCTCTCGTACATCGCAGCGTCCAGCGCGATCATCCGCTTACACGCACAGCTGAACGTTTCCACGGGAAGCTTCGGCACGGGTTCGTATCGCGCTCGTTGGCGATGTCCAATCGCCGCAGGTGGCCACGCCAAAGACGCGTCGCGTAAACTGATCTCTTACGCTCGATGCATCGCGGTACAAGAGCGGATTAAAAATGCGGAATGGCTTTCGTGCATGCGGCGTCGCGGCGTGAATTCCGATGACGGCTAGGCAGGTCGATATATGCTCCTCTTTCAACGTGCAATTTTCGATTGTGTTTTTGTTGTTATTTTTGTTTTTCTGGAAGCTTTTTTTTTTCTTTTTTGCAAATAATAACTCTGTAGTTGGACGATCCTGGCAGAGTTGCACTAAAAAAAAAGAGCCGCACTCATATCTGGCTCAGGAAGCTTTAGAGCATAAGTCACACTGCTCGTACCTAGAGCCACTAAATGAGCTGCGCTTAGAGTATCGGCACTCCGTTCCCCGACATTGTTGTGGGCGCCGCCATATTGGGGCTTGTGCAGAGCAGACGCAACTGCAGATCGTCATGATTCAAAAGCGCGACTTCTTCAGCATTTGATTCGGTCTTAGGAAGCTCATGTAATATTGCTTTTCTCTCTCGCGGACTGTTTAAACTTTTGTGGAGGACGGAAAAGCGTTTCCTGTGATTTCAGATAAAGCTTCAGATAACTGGCAACCATGATTTTAAGCCACAATATGGCCAAGTGTCGTTACTCTGAAGCGTAGCTTATTGAGTGGCTCTACTCGTACCTTCACACGAAAGACACTGTGTTTGCTGCGGACACGATGACCTCATTATATGCAGACACGCCTCAAGTGTAGTCCAAACACGTTTGCTTCATGTACACATCTATGCTTCGAGTATGTATCCAAGCAGTTTTTGAATGACCAATCTGAGAGGACCATCGTAGAAGGAAGGCCTGGACAGTGTCTCTGAAGACTGTCTTTTATTTACGATGTAAGCAGAGCGACCGCGGATTCCGGCTTCGTACTTGAGACGTCACAACGGTGCACGCGTGAAAAAATCACAGAATAACAACAGAACTCACTGTAAAAACAGATAATAGACCACGTACTACGAGGTTGCGCCACGAACCGTGCTGGTCTTCTTTAGTGAGCTCCGTGCTACGACGAAATTCAGGTTTGGTCTCTCGAACGAAATGGTGTATCGCTGTCTAGCGCCGTACTCGTGCGCGTGACAATTCAAACGGGAAACGATCCTGTACGAATGTCGTCGGCTCCCAATTATGCGCACAGCACTTCACGGGAGGGATTGCGTATAGTCGCGGCTGTATGCTACGGGCAGAGACCACTTAGGAAGCCGCCATGGTCACAATACATCCTACGAGAGACAGTGTTTAGAGACACTGAGGCGTTGTTTGTAGGACGGTTACGTTAGTCATACGAAGAAACAGGCTACCCACTCTACATTGCCTCGACACTTGGAACAATCAAAGCCCAGAAGGCCGTCCACGAAAATTGTATACGTCATCACAAACGCGCTGCCCAGTCCGACGGAGCTCCAGTCCGATACCGCGACGGCGAGACCAAGGCGGGAAGGGAGGAACGGCGGAGAATGTGAGAGATGGGACAACAGCAGCTCCTAGATGGCCGCGACGTGAGGGTTTGGGTCTCCGAGAAGGCGCAACGAACGACCCCGACGGCGGGTGTCGCATTTTGAGCGGGGCTTAGCCGCCGCGAGCCGCCGCTCAAACACTCCGGCAGCTGACGAAAGGAGCACGGCCTTAGCCAAGAACCGCCGAACGATTCCCATGCGCTGCTGCGCTACGTCGATTGCTCGCTCCCACCTTCCAGCCAGCGGTCAGGAACTGCGAACGTGGTGCGTACCGTTTGTCCAGTTCCAAACGTAATACTTAAAGCGTTCAAAAAGGAAAGAAAATGCACGTGCTTTTGGATTTTGTTTGCCAATCCTAGTTCATCGATATAGATGAGCAGTCAGACAAGGGGTGCATTATATTCGCGTTTCGTTTTAGATGAGGCAATGAATTCCGCCCCGAATATAAGGCAACGAAGTAACGCAAACGTAACAAAAACAGAAACACTAAAGTAATCGAGTAAAGCAACAAAGTAATTAATTGGTTACTTTTAGGGTAAGTAATTTGTAACGGTAATCCGTGACATTTTAGGTCAGGTAATTGTAATTAATTACTTTTCTTGTAACAGGCACAAGTCTAGCTGCAAGCAACTTACGAGTCAGCGTATAGACGGCAAAGTTCAATACCGCGAATAACAACCCAGTCTTGAAAGCTTCAAATCATGAGCTTGCTACCTGGCGCCTTAATCTACTCACGTACTATCGTGGGCTTTGCTACAGCTGTAGCATGAACACAAAGGCCGTTGTGTATCAACAGCCTCATGTAGCAGCTAGCGCAATATAAAACAACGCACAACAAAATTAATAAAATGCTTTATAAGACTGAGATCCCAATTTCGGTGCATCGGGGCGCCGCCATCTTGCCCAGTTGGGGTGCGCATGGGCGCGGCCATAATCCGATTACGGCGCCCAACTGAGCAGGATGGCGGCGTCCTGAGGTCGTACTTGCCAACGTGTACAGCGCAGTGGTCTCGGGAGCGAGTAGGACGAC
>JAZHYW010038710.1:0-11217 GCA_037355805.1 Ixodes ricinus | reverse complement strand
AGAGGGCGTAGCGTATACGCACACGCTTGTTGGAAAAGGGACAATACTCGCAGGACACAGGCTATAACGAAGTCAGCGGGACCGCAACTTCGGTTAACGAAGTGCACGAAAGGGAATGGGAGATTCGTGATATCGCTTCGCGAGGTTAGCCGCTATCTTCGTTATAACCGACTTCGTTGCGACCGGTCTCGACAGTAGACCCTTTTCAAAAGTCTGCGCCATCGCCTCTCCCGCCATTGATTGATCACGCACTCTGAGCATGTATTGGACACGAGTGCTGACGTCAGCGTTCGGCGAAGGCACGAGATCCAGTCACGCGCTTCATGGCCAAGAAATGGCGACCCTGCAAGGCGTTCCGATGGACTTTCATCGCCTAGTTGCCTTTTGAAGATTGCGCCAGAGGGCGATGGGAGCCCGAGGCAGAACCGTTCTTCACGAGCTGGCGAGTTCTTGGGGCGTCAAAAAAACCTTTAAAAACTTTGAGTAGCGTGCTGTGTTGCGTGGTGACTTTGCTTCACCCTGGGAATGCGAGGAGGAGAAGCCTCTCGTGTAGTTACAGAGGAGCTCCGGCGGTTTTTCACGATTATTATTTTGCCATTCTAATAATGTGCCTTGCGAGCGAGCTGCAGCGCCGCATGACCCTTCGGGAGGAACGCGGCACCTCGCGAGGCGCTGCAGTCGCACGTGGGTATGTTTGCAGCGCTCTGGATTGGAAACTGGGATAAGGCTCGTTACCATCCGCTTTGCGGAACCGTGATACCGTGACCGCGGGGACGCGCTGCAAAGCTCAGCTTCTAAAGGCTCCAGCATAGTGCGGCAGGCGGAACACGGTAACGGTTGCTAAAAAGTCCCTGATAGGGACTTGTTTCTGATACCTCCGCTATTCACCATTTTTGCTGTCGACGTATTCAATGCCCCGGGTGACTTATATTGCTCAGACACATTATACACAAACTAGCTACGTTGCCCTAATCGAAAACTGCAACAAATTCTATTAAATATTTCTGACGACTCTTCCTGCGCGACACCCACGTCTCCTCCTGCGTCGACGTTTTTGAACGGCTGTAAGAACAGCTGTTTCTGCATTTGAACTTTCTTACACTCTTTTTTCTCATCGCGTTTTGTGGTGTTAACGTATGTTTGTATTTTATACAAAACACAGGATAGCATCAACGTATTTTGTGTTTTTCCAGCTTTTTTATTGTTTTCGGTAGAGAATTAACTAGGGACCGTGTTGTCGAAGTACCGGTACAACGGTTGGCGCAATTTATGGGTTTATATGTCATCCGCTTTGCGACTCTCCCCCTTTGCTACGACGTGGATGCGGTTCGCTGATCATCATCTAGATGGTGCTGCATGGAAATTATATGCCCCAGGAAATTAGAGGAGAGATAAAAAATTGGGATGGACATGATGAGTTTGTCGGAAAGGACAAACTTCTTAGGCAAACTCGTTTGTCTGCCTCCTATCCTCTTTCTCCCACTGCGACTGTGCAGTACGGGGCCACGCGCATTTTAACGCTGATTATATGGCCACGCGCATTTCTCCTCTCGTCCAGAAATGCCACAGAGAAGTTGCCCATGGGGTATAGAACGTTTATACTTTATCCATATACTTTATGGGAACACTATCGTACTCCAAATTGTCTCCTGGCGAATTAGCGTGGAGCTGCCTGCGCGCTCTCGAGCGCTCTTTGCAGAATGCGCGAGATGGGATGGTGGAGAGTAGTGGAGAGGAGTGCGATGGCCTGATCGGCTGGTTCTTTCCCGAGGGCGCCCCTCCTCTCGGAGCGCTCCATAGCAACTTCGTCTCTGGCCGTTAAAGCGTGGGGCGGCGCAGGCGTCACGTGGTACTTGGACGGGGATCACGTGGTTTCGTTGACGATGGCCGGCAGTGGTCTGCGGTGGGTGTGGGGTACGGGATGACGGCGATGGATATCCGGTCCTACGAAGTGCTCGTGCGTTCGACGGTGCGATGATTACAACGGACGGGACGACATTCGCTCGTGACCGTGACACGAAAAACTCGACGTGGTGGAAATATTCCCGGCAGACAGGAGTCGTGACATCTGCGCCAATTGCCGCCACATTTGATACAAACCCGCTTGCCTGCGCCTAGTTGAGCCAAAAACGCAGAAATCGGTCGATATTGCTCCACTGCTGCGCCAAAAGTGGCTAAAAAACTGAAAAAAAGTTTGCGGCGGACGCTAAGATTTCTGCGGAAGCGAGAGCTAGTTGGCAACATTCAATTTCGTCTTAGTAAAGTTGCAACGGCACGGGTACAGGTGGTGCAAGCAACGAATCGGATTCGAAGATTTCACCTGTGAGTACCCTTCTAATACCTATGATGCGCGCTATTTTCCCCATTTTCCTACTACTTTACGCTGTGATTTGTGACTGCATGCCTACCGGTACGCTGTCACGCGGTCTTGCTGTCACGAGCCGCGGGAGTGTACGACGTACAGGCTATAAAGATGAGCAAACCTAAAGTATTTCTTTACCTGTTTTGAGAGTAAACCTTTACTCTTAAAAGTTGCCATTGAGGCACCTCCATCGTGTAATTTTTCGTGCAGTAATCCGTAATCTTCTCGTCAAGATGGACGGCGCCGATCGCTGAGTAGCACTTTCGGTCTCCACACACGTGCTTCCAGTGCGTAGATAATCGAGTGAATCGGTCACACCCGTGCTCAGCGTGCATGTGCACTGCTACTGGTTTTCCTACCAATTCACTATTTATCTTGTGACTCACCTGTGATGAAGTGTCTTTTTTTTTTTATTTGCACGTGCTCTCTACGAGCGTCCGATCGATGTCTGGCACCTGCAGTAGGCCCGTGCTTCCCTGTTCATGCTCTCTCGAATCACCGCTTTAAAGGCCGCTGCACTGCGCTGGCAGCTTCGGCAGCCGTTCGTATAGGCTTGAGGTACCTGGTGCTCCACCTAACTTTGCAGCAAGCCTGTGTTTTTCTTGTCCTCATCTATGCGCATTGGACTCGCGTGTGCCTTTTCTGTTTTTTTTTTATATATTTTTTATCTCGGTGCGTATCGGCACTGACGACTTATTGGAACCAGGGTGGGAAAAAATAACGATAAAAAAATCAGACTCATGTGATCGAAATCAGATTTTTTTATGATTTAAATTACTGATAAGCTGCTCTAACATTTTCTACTCCTAATCTGCTCTAAACTGTAGACTTTTCTGCTTCGGAAGTTGCTCCTGGATGCGTACACTGCTGCTCAAAAACGAGAATTTCGTTAGCTCCCTAAGCTGCTCCAAGATCCAGTTTTTTCTGCTCCGAAAGTTGCTCCAAAACTTGTTTCACCTGTCTCGCCCCCCGAGTAGAGATGCCGCGAACGTTTTGGCGAACATGAGGTTTGAAGATCGAATCCGAGGAGTTCGAAGGTTCGAAAACGTTTCGAAGGTCGAAGTCACATAAAATTCGACGGTTTTCGAGCTTCCGGATTTTGGCGCATAAGAAATGCGGTTGTTCTAGAACTTCGAATTTTTCGCGCTCATGAAATTCGACAATTTTCAGTACTTTTGAACTTGTTACACTAAAAAATTTGACGCTTTTCGGACTTTCAAACCTGCTAAGTTTAAAAGTTCAACTTTGAACCTCTGAACAAAACATCGACGAAGTTCGAACCAAGTTACCCCCCCCCCCCACATGGCTTCTAGGCAACAACTATAAATCACACAATATATCAATGTGTGAGGTAGAGTGAAAAGATTGCATTGGAGTTCTACTTAGCTGATCGTACCCCAAACGACTCGCTTTTAAAGCGCTGAAGGATCACTTTGTGCTGGCCTCGGCTTCGTACCTTTTTCTTTTAGGCTTCTGCACGGAGCTTCTCCCGCGCACAACCGACGGAGTTGTGCGCGGGAGACGTGTACAAGTTCAGTGCGACCTACAAAATCACTTTCCGCAACGTGGAAAATCCTCCTCCCCACCTTTCCTTTCCCCTCTTCCACTGCTATCTTGACGAGGAGGGGGGGGACTTCTTTGTTGCTACATCTTGGGGCTGGGTGAGCCGGTAGCTTATCCTGGCTTATCCAGCCCCAAGATGCAGCAACAAGGCGTCCCCCCACTGTCAGATAGCAGTGGGAGAGGGATAAATGGGAGGGGTGGCGAGGAGGATTTCTTTCCTTCCGGAGAAACTTTTTGTAGGTCGGGCTTTTAAGTTACTGAGTATTGGCCTCAAAAGTAATCTGAGTGAAGTAGAAATTGCTCAAATGGAAAGTAATTGGGTAAGTTACACTACCATAGAAAAGTAGCAAATTACTTTTGAAGTTACTTTTAGAGAAATAGAAAGATTGGGTAGTGCCTACACCTCGCTCCAACTACGGAAAATATTGCTCACGTTATATACTACCGTCCTTAGGAAATAGTTATCACTGATGAGCTTGTGCATTTTGATTTATTCACCTGCAAATACAGTGAACTTCGTACAATGTATGAAACCGAAAAATGTGATCTTTACGTGTTTTCTTTTTTTTATGTTTGCGCCCTGGACTTTTATGTCCCACAATGTTTTTTTTTCTTTGTTTCTTCCTTGTGGTTGTTTTTATCCAGTGCATCTTTTATTTTCCCTGGTGAGAGCGCTTCTGAAATGTATTTTTAAGATTATTTTTTCTTCTTTTTTGTGAATATTTTAGCATGGTGCTGCTTTGCTGCCAATACTAAGGGTCTGTAGACTCGTTAAGCTGCAATGATGCAGCTTTTTTGACAGCTTCTTCATCTATGGTTGTACATAGTGAAAATAAACTGATTTTATTTTTATTTTATATTTATTTATGGTTACAACGAAGTACATAGGTTTTGATTTGTTGGCAGGGTCCATATCACATGAGCGAATGACGTTTCTGCGAACAGCGACATTTCGGCGAATCGACGTTTTAGCGAATAACAGGGGCGTGTGTAACCCCCCCCCCCCCACCCCACCCCGCCCCACCCCCTTCCCTCGCTTCGCGGCGACAGTCTTCGGCGGCTCATTACGAAAATGTGAACCTCCTTGGCTCATCATCGTAAACGCCGCTTTGCGGCGGCCGACTATTCGCTAAAGTGTCATTCGCTAAAGTGTCATTCGCTGAAACGTGGGCTTCCCGTCGGTGAAGGCGTCTCTTGTTTCACAGAAAAGCCTTAATAGCTGGGTCTACTTTTGCATAGCTAGACTGTTTTGTTCTTTTTTGTTTTGTGTTTTTGGTCCATGATGTACTGGGGACATATCATTTCTACTTTGAGGATTAGGCCTGAGCTTGATTTTGCAGGCGGTGTATGCTTGTTCGCAGTGTTCTGTAAAGTATATCCAAAAAAGTACTTCGAAGCTAGAATACAAAGCAAGCGAGAGATTATATACTGTACTTCAGTAAAGTTGTAAGTACACCGGGTGCAATGTACTTGAAGTAAAGTGCTATACATACAATGTATCTTCAAAGCAAGGTACAAGTACTTTAACACAATCTTTCAAGCTGCCCTTTTATCGCCTATACCAGTGGTTCTCAAATGGGGGTCCGCGAAGACATTCTAGGGTTCCGCGAAGCCCTGCCTCATCAGACTGGCCCGGCAATAAAAGTTATATTTTCTCAGATTGAGAAGAAGCGTTCCAACTTCCGGGTGAATTTTCTCGTGTATATGTCAGTAGGAGATGTCTATATCACACTAGCCTTTTGTTATGTCCATTTAATAAATCGCTATCATAAGTAACCTATATCTTTCCCTTCCCTTCACTACGAACGGGGTCCTCCATCATCTCCGCCGATCCACAAGGGGTCCGGCGGAACATCCGTGGTTGAGAACCACTGCCCTATACAGTAATCTTTTTTTACTGGTATGTATTGGTCCAGAGGTAATCGCTGGTGCACTCAAAGTTTTTCGGAAATGGCGGCAAATACTGGATAAAGTCGAAGGGGAAACCCGGCGTCAATAGGACGCACATACGCATCGCGCTGTCCGCGCTTCGCGCTGCGCCGAAGCATCTCGCCGTTTTCCCAGGACGATAGATGGCGATGAGCCACCCTCCGAATTCAGGGGAAATCCCCGAGGCTGCGGACATCCAGCCGTTCCAACCACGCAACAGCTGTCGGTGCCAAAGCCATTGGATGTTCGCGGAGTAGGTGTAGTTCTCTAGTAAAGTGTTTGCCTCATCTCCGATGTACTTCAGGCGTAAGCTAGCGCTACAGACCGGTCCTGCTGCCGCATAGAATACCAGGGCCGAGCGCTGCTATACTTCGTTTCAGCTTGAGTCCAGGCGCAGCTGATGCTGCGAGCGCGAGCGGTGTGGCCTGAATAGTGCTTGCATTGCACGAGCGCGCGTGCTGGCAGGGACGCTGAAAGCCGGAGCTCGCGCTTGTAGCATCGGCTGCGTCTGATCCAAGCTGAAACAAGTATGGAACCAGCGTCTCAGCTGGACTGGGTGAAAGAGCACTGCCAAAGCCAGCGCGCAGAGCTGAGCAGGACCAGTTGCGTCTCAAGACGCTCGCGCGCCAGCTTTGCAGCTTTTTCACCAGTCTCAGCCGAGACGCTGTTCCGAAGCCGGCCCTGATGTCTGGAAACAAAATTAACCGTTTTTATATTTTTTTTTCGTACGCAAATTTAAACTTTTTTATTATCGTCGAACTGTCTTCACCAGATGTAGTGCTAGTATCCGAACCCATACTGCTCGGTCTTGAACTAGTGTTAGCTGTTCCAGCATGTTCGTCTAGCCTCAGACTACGCGGTGATTTCGCACAGGATGTGTAATGTATAACCACAACACGTGACACTTCGCGAGCGCTCGAGGATCAATAGTTCAACTTCAATCCCCTTCACGGTCCGTGGGAAAGTGCACGTTCGCGACTCGGAGAACTGAACCTTGTCCACATAGCACCTGCCTGGGAACAAGAAATCGTTCCGTCAACAGAACGACCCGATGCGCACGCCACGTAACGAACGCGAAAGCCTATTCATGTAATCAAAGTTGACCCACATAAATAAACGTTATTTCATTCTTTCGAAAACCGACGTCGCACTACCAATTAACGAAACGTCACCAC
Source organism: Ixodes ricinus (assembly GCA_037355805.1). Classification (NCBI taxonomy): domain Eukaryota; kingdom Metazoa; phylum Arthropoda; class Arachnida; order Ixodida; family Ixodidae; genus Ixodes; species Ixodes ricinus. The sequence goes on along the minus strand of JAZHYW010038710.1, from coordinate 4,188 downwards.
CCGGCCACCGCTGATGCACTTGCCGTTATTCTGTTCCTAACTTATAAGCGATCTGCGTAAATCTTCGATGAGAAAATGGAACCCGTTCCCGCGATATATCAGATGCCACCCATCTCCATGTATTCGCGAAATTTGTTGGCCGCCATTTTCGCAATGAAAATTCCCGAAGCCTCGCTTCAAATTTAACCAGACAACGGTAAGTTTTGAAATGTTGGCATCTGGTCCGCACCGATAGAGCGACATTTGGGCGGATATCTGAACGTTCGGTGATGCGTAGTTTATTTGTGAGGTGAGAAAGTTCTCTTTCACCCAACGCCCGTTTAGAAAGGAAAACCTCCGCGATCGCTGAATCGCGGGTCAGCGAGCTCAACAGCAAATGAAATGCTACTACGCCGACCGACGGCAGTCAGTCTCTCTCACGGGACTTTGCACCCAGAGAGCATGATCGCACATCGCAAGCTGCTGGCACTGGAACTTGACCCACGAGGAGGTTAGGACGTGAGTTCGTCGTCCGGGAATGCGTATCATTATATCATATCATGCAGGGAAGCGGAGAGGCCACGTGAGCTCTAGCTTCAACAACGCGGCAGCGGGCTGTAACCGCCTTGAGGAAGAAAGAGAGAGTCTTTCGGGAGTGGGAAAACGACGATAGATTCTGAGGCTAGCTGATTTGCAGACAACTCAATCAGCAACTAAAACAAAAAAAAAAAAAACAAAGAGATAGGAGGAGTTGTTTTTGGGAGCATTCGGGGGAAAGTGGCGGATGGATGGATGGGCTCAGGCTGTACCCTTCAAAACGGGCGATAGCTTGCGTCGTCTAGCCTGGAAAGTTCGCCGGTGTTGCGGGTTTCCTGTTAGGTGTTATATCGCGATGAACCATCACGTGATCGTTGCGCCCTGCGCATCGCTGCGTCACTTCCGGGGTCCAAAGCCACGGCGCTTGTTCCTTTGTCAGCGCTGCGCCCGGAGCGCCCCTAGCGGACGCCACCGGCGCCGCGCATGCGCGATGGGGGTGTGGGCAACAAGCTCGCCGTCGCCCATAAACAAACCATTGAAATGCGACGTTATCGGCGTCGGTGTGAGTCCCCCCTGCCTTTTATCGCTTTCGAATCGTTCATTTTACGTCTTTCTAGCAATGTCTGACTACACGAGCGCGTCAGCGAAATTAACGAGGCTCGTTACACCGCAAAAATTCGCGTGAATAATCTGACATGCGGCGATTCATTCCGCGTGGACGCTGCGAGAATGTACGCTAAAGCCTGATTCACATGATGAGATTTCGCTCGCAACTTTCAGTCTTGACGTCGCTCGGGCTGCAAAAGCGTGAACCGCAGCTGAGATGGTCGACGTCGATACTGAAAATCGCAAGCAGAATCGGACGAAGTGAATCAGGCATAACAAGTCGGTGATGGCCGCTGGTAACAATAATCAACATCTCCTTGTATCTACTGTTTACGTCGAACCTGCTTACCAACCTTCAAACTTAATTCTTTTGAGGCCTGCACTTACTTCTTATCGCAAGTACCGGGCCAACATTTGGTGTACGGGCCGGTGTCGCCTAAGAGAGCAGACGACAAGCAGAAGCGTTTGAAAGAGCAGACGACAGTTCGAACGATCAGACGGCCGTTCGAACTTCAAGACGCACTGAACGTAGTCCGTAGGTGGGCCGTACAACTTGACGGTTTTCCGGCGTTCATGCTGGAAGAAAACAAATAAATCTGATGACCACAAGTATCCGTGAATTCAACCCAAAGTGCTTCCCGCCCAAGCAATTGTGGTCCGGCGGCGTCTGGTTTACCATATATCCACGTTCTCGGACGAACCGAGAACATGAAAACTGATCTTCAAACCTTTCTCGACTCTTTGGCACAGCCCCAGTCACGGCGGTTTGACGAAAAGGCATGTTTTCGTCAGGTTCCTTTCAAAACAACGCAGGAATACACGCCTCACATGGGGCCTTCCGCCCACAGCCCCAGACCGGAAGTGCGACCGACGCCGCCACCACCGCGCCGTGACGTAACAGAGCCATGGCCTCCGAGATTTCGAAGCGCGCGAACGCTTCTCCGGCCGTCCCATTCGTGCGGAGAGGGCGTAATCGAAAAAAGAGAAGGACGCGGCGTGTCTCCGCGGGGAGGCGCTCCCAACCCAGTCATCGACAGCATGGCGCGAGGCTGAAGATTTCAAGAAAAAGTCTTGTTACGTCGAGTTACTGCAACTTATACTTACAAATTTTTGTGTATTGTAGTAGAACGGTGAACAGCTGCTCTGGGGACGTAGATAGAAAATTTGCGATGCTTATTTAAATATTTAATTTGAGATATTCATCTGGACATGTTGCGGCTAGCGCTACAAGCGCGCCTTTTGATTTATTTCATTGCAATCTGTAGCACGTATAAAATGAAAAAAAAAGCTCCGTACATAAAAAAAATAGTATTTCCCTAAATAAAAATAATCATGCTGCAATATTTTTTTTCTTACCTTCGCACGTTGTTTGGCGTAGAGTCCGTGTTGTCCTTCTTTTAATAATTTTAATATTTATTACGCAATTTTTGCGGGTCCTATTGCGGTGTTTGCTTCTACTAGAAGTACCTTTAAGCCGGGGTCACACTGCTTATACATTATACACAAGACAGTCTGCAGATATCAGTCACCACGATATCCGTGGTTCAAATGCCGCGTGCCAAGTGTCTCCTTGAACTCGTTGCCTTGCCGCATTCGAAGCTCAGATCTCGTGGTGACTCGAGTTCGAATCTGTTTGCAGACTGTCTTTTGTATGATGTACAAGCAGCGTGACCCCGGCTTTGGGAAAAACTTATGGCGGTGAGGTACAACCACCTCGCAATGATTTCGCCATTTTTTTTTATAAACTTCGTTATAATTGCAGGTAATGTGCTGATTGAAAAGGTTGGGCATTATCTTGTTAACGTCTAGTTTTTGGCACATGCAGCACAGACCACCGTATACCGTAATGCACTTTGTGATGTAACTTAATTGATATGCAAACAAACAATGGGATCTCAAGAAAAAGAACTCTGGCTTATCCGCTATCCATTTCCGACAGCCGGCCCGGCCCGACCCGAAGCTAATTTTCACGGGCCAGCTGCGCTTTATTTTAGTCCAGTATGAATAGCTCACAAATTGCGCGGCATGGCAGCTCGCTTGCAACTGCTACACATAAGTTGATTACGATACCCAATAGTAAATACTGCAAGCATTTTTTTTTTGCTGCTATTATTAGTTCGACCAATCTGCAGGCCTAGGCAGCTTGTTAAGAAAAATCACCCGATCTTCCTTTTTTCTGCGACCAAACACGCGCGGAAAGGACGGAAAAACAAAAATGACAAGCAGAAGTAAGCAAAACCACGTGTCACAGTTGGAAACGAAGGGAAACTTCGCGACGGGTTTGGACAAAAGACAAGCAAAGTTCTAACTAGCCACTTTCGCTGCGCACAACCGTAAAAAAAAATAGCAATGTTGTTGTCTTTTGCGGTGGTCTGCGAGATATTGTTCAGGAAAAATACCCCTTAGGGGAACCTCTTCACCCCTATTGGGGATGCAAGCACTGGTGCGTACAGATGGTTTACGCCGGCGAGGGTACCCATTGTATAGGTGCGTGTATGTGCGTGTTTGTGGTGAGAAGCGATTGTATGATGGCGGCGGCGCTGCCGGGGACGAAAAGGAACGCCGCGCCGCTAGTTTTCTGGAAGAGCATTCGCTGCACACACCGAACCATACAAAAACATATACCCACACACACATGCTTCAGCATCTGTTTATCCCCCACTGTGGTTCCTCTCCCAACCCCCGAAAACAAATCCAAAAAACAAGCCGCTAAAAAAAAAAAAAAAGTAATGGTCGGTTTGGCTTGCTTTGGCCCCCTTGTAGACTTAAATGCAAGGCCCGTACCCGGCCCGGGCCCTTCATGAATGTTGGCGTGACGCCCGAGCCCGGCCCGAGTGCCGGTCCGGCCCGTGGCCCGCGGTCTGGCCCGTACCAGTACAGATCTCTACCTGCGACGCTGACGGCTCGCCCCTCTGTTATGACTGGGCAGACAGCGCCGCCTCGCGGCGAGCGACGGAGTTAGCGCGATTACACTCTTCTGCTGGGGAGCGAGACGAATGGGACGGCTGGAGAAGCCCGCGCGCGCGCTTCGGGATCTCGGAGGCCATGACAGAGCTGAGTTCGTGT
>JAZHYW010038707.1:0-12676 GCA_037355805.1 Ixodes ricinus | reverse complement strand
CTTTTTGTTTGCTTAGCGTGCTTTTTTTTTTCTTTTTTTTGCTTGCTGGCGCGTGCAAATGCCGACTCTTCGGAGATGTCAGGTGAGGTGATCCCGACAGCGAGCCTTCCAGCAGCCATGTCGCCCCGAAAGGAATGCCATTTGGCTGGAGGCAATCGGGCGTTCGCGTAGCGACAAACGTGTCCAGTTACGTTCTCGTCATATCGCTCCAAAGGCCGTGCCGAGATTCGCACCCGGGTGCACCTTACGTCCCCGACTAGACACACAAAATAAAAAAAGCACCATGTTTACTACGTAAAAAATGGTCTCAGTTCATGCATGTGTGGGCAGGTACGAAATCTTGGCCAAATTTATTCACACCGCACTATGAGCGCAACACGTCGCTGTGCAAACGCAGTCCAACAACACGAAGCATAAAAACGGCAGATTTAGGACAACAATTCGGAGTTCATTATTCAAATAAAAGGACGTAATTTTGTTGAAAACGCCCGCAGCTTTTTACTTACGGTATGCGTCGGGAATCTTCCACATTTTAAAACGGAACGAAGGAAGATTTACTTTTAAGTCAAACTGCTCGCTGCGTCCTCCCGCACCAGTTTGACTGGATCAGCTGACGACGACGGGACTGAACCCCACAACAACCAATCTCGCGCTCTGTGGGTGTCTACTTCCAAGCTACCGCACCACACACACCACGAACGTTTCAGTTCTTTGTCGCATCACCGTGATGCACCAAACAGAACGAGATCGCCGAAGTCAACGCAGCGTTGTCGTGAATGTTGGCTTGTTGCGCACTCGCGGACCCTGTGACTCATTTCGCTCTCCAAGCACACACGACGATTACGAATGATACTTTCCGTCTTCCGGGAACATCACAGGGGCACTTCTCCGGTCTCGTCTTCGCTATGTGCTCGCAAACCGCGCAGCTTCTCGTTTACAGCTCTATTATCGTGTACCATCAAACCAAAACAATACCGGCGCCGTGTTTAACGTGCGTTGTTGCCAGATCTCACCGGAAGTCAAGACGCTCAGCTCAGCAGCCAAGTCAACAAAAAAGAGCAAATCCAAGAGTGAGGGGCGGGGCGTAGTTCCTCCGCGGGGGTCGAAAGAGCGGGAATTTCAAACGTGGAGAGGTTCTGTCTCCGACTAAATTACGTCCTGTGACGTAAATATTGCTAAAAAAAATTATTTTTTTCGTGCAACATTTGTTTTGTGACATGCTTGTTCCAATTAGGCTGTTTTAAAAAAACACTTTTTTTCTTAGCAGTTACCCTTTAAATTGTGCTGTGCAGATCCTTAGAAGATAGAGAACACACATACAGCAAAAATGAGAAAGAACAATGAAGTGGCTGGTCCATCCCATGGGCATCATTGGATCTCTCAGTGGCCACACCAAGAAACCTGGTTCAACTCATGGTTTAACTTGACGGCACAAGCGACAGGTATCAGAAGCTCATCAAGAGGCCAAGAGAAATGAGAAATTCCGAAGTGGTCTACAGACAGCAATGTCTACATAGTACTGAAGGAATATGTATGGAAAGGTTTTGGCTCAGGTCTAAGTAGTCAAGGAATAAGTCTGCCCAAATTACAATGCATTGTGTTAACTTTTTATCTCCATGGACCAGTCAGAATGACACAAGCTTTCAACTGGCATGAAATCTTTCGGCTGTGCTTCTCGAGACCCTCGAGAGAGACAATGTTGTGCACTGTGTCAGCAGGCTTCTCCTTGCATGATTTTTATGCAGCAAGATCATAGACTAACAGAAGCCTCTGAGCATTCACTTTGTTCAGATAAGTTGTTAGCCTCCAGGTAGCCAACAACCTTTATGCAGTTTTTTGGGGGGAAGATCTGTTGCCTCGAACCAATAATACCAGGACCTTTGGCAGCTAGAGTTCAAAGTACTTGGAGAGTTTCACTCTGAGATGTCAAGTTTTGCCGGAAACAATATCTGACCCACTAAAATTTGCTTTACTGTCTTATTACACAGGTTGAACAATTGATTTTTAATCATAATATACATTTGGGTTGGTATTTGAAATTCCACAACCAGTAATCATTTCAATATTGTTTTAGAGATACCACACCAATAATGCTGTTTGCACACTCAGAAATTATAATTGTTTTCACGCTGTGGAAACTGACATTTCTGTTTGCTATTACAGTATTTTCTCATTAATATGGGCATCTCCATTCCCCAAAATAATTGTCCATAATGTTAGTCATCCATAATCAATGCCAAGATCACAAATATTAAACAATAAAGGTGGTATGTTGTTCCTGTTTGTCATCTGCAACAGCAATTGAGAAAGAGAGTGTGACTCAGGCTGGAAACCCCCTGAAAATTTGGACCATTGTCAGTGCCCAAGTGTTACCTGACAATAGTGAAGCTCTGGGTGAATTCTGTCACGAATCTTTTGTTTCACTAACCTTTTTTTTTTAATGTTTTTTTTTGTGTTTTTGGTGCGTCTTTACAGGACCATAATAAAAAATAGAAAAAGCACATATTTACTCATTTTGTTCCCAAAATTCTATGTCCATATTCTGTACTCAGCGTTTCCGTATTTAACGTAACGAGTTAGAATTGTATGGGGACACATCGTCCATATACCGGGTGTTATTTTTTATTCGAAACAGATTTATTTAAAAAAAGCCGTGAAAGTTACACTTATGCCGCTTGTGGAGGTGAGTTATACGGCCAGGGGGACATATTATAGGGGGCTAATCGTAACGATCAATTGGTCAATTAATTAAAATTCGTTAATTAACTTTTTAATTATTTAAAATAGACATATGGTTCCAATTAGAAACTTGCACAGCGTCACCGAAAACCACTAAATCAGTCATTTTCAGTAATACTTGGAGCGCGTGACAAGCGTAGTAGTGCACTGAAGTTACCGCTCGTGGAGCAGGTAGAAAGCTAGAGGTTGAGATAAGGCGCCCGCGCGGATTTTTCCGTCTCTTATCTAGCCCCAGCCTTGCACCTGCTCCACGAGTGGTAACTTTAGTGCACTACTACGCTTTTCATGCGCTCAAAGTCTTTCTGAAAATGACTGATTTAGGGGTTTTCGATGACGCTGAGCAAGTTTCTAATTGGAACCATATGTCTATTTTCATAAATTAAAAAGTTAATTATCGAATTTTAGTTAATTAGCCAACTGATCGTTACGATTAGCCACCTATAATATGTCCCCCTGGCCGTATAACTCACCTCCACAAGCAGCATAAGTGTAACTTTCACGGCTTTTTTTAAATAAATCTGTTTCGAATAAAAATTAACACCCGAGTATAACGATACGACTGTATTGTGTTTTTAAATCGTGAAGACAGATACTCTTGTGCCATAGTCGCACCCGAGTCTACGAAACTTTAAACAGTCACTTGGCGAACTAACCTAAGCAATAATATTTGATGCCTGCCGATAGCCATTAAGAGTAAAAGCACCATGTCATGTTCGTGCTAACAGTGTTGGACACTGTATCTTCACTGTAGCACCTCTTGCTAACGTAAATACTGCGCGCATTATCCACTGTTTTTTTATCCGCATAGCAACGCTTGTTTAGAGTGACAGCGTAAATTATTTTTCTTTGTCATGCAAATGATTGAATAAATGTGTCAACGATTGTGAAAAATGCACATCTGTTTTGATTCCCAGGAAGATGCCGACGGCAAGTAACGGACTGTCAACAGCTGGGCGTAAGCTAGGCAAGCAGACTTACGATTCTTTGCCATAACAATTGGCATGGCACGCACAAACCATGAGTTTCAAAGCGAAACCTACCACGGGATCGGTACCACTGATACCGTGGTAGAGAGCAGCGGTACGGCATGGCCGAGGGCCTGCACCATGTTGGATTTTAAGCTGCTTCGTCTCCGCAAATGGCCAGGAAGCCATTCAACCTAGCTCGACGGTGTCAAGTCATAATTAAAACGTTCAAATATAAGTTTCGCAATCTATTGATAAAGGAATCAGTGGCCAACTCATTGCAGTAATGAGCGCCTCCCACCACAGAAGTGCTGCTGGGCGCCCAGTTCACCCAGTGGAGAAGTCCTGCATCAAAGTCTGCAAACTGCTTGGCGTTGGTGTACGGGCCGCCCTCGAGATCAGAAAGCAGGCGAAAGCAACCGAGGAACAGCATTTTTGATGGGTGGTGCATGAAAGCAACCGATGTAAAAAGCCCCATGTCAAATGTCCCGCAACAAACATCCCGCCCTTTTCGCCCCGCTTTTAAAAGCCCCAGTTTGAGAGGCCCATGACGCATATCCCTCGAGCTTGTGTAACATGTGCACGTGAGCTTGTGTAATGTAATCATGCCATACCCAGGACTTAAGTAAAGAATAGCTGGATAAAGTTTTCCGTTCTTCAGGCGTGCTCTATACACATTAACGTCTTGTGACGTTAAGAGTGAAAACAAACAGAAAAGATCAGTCACTGGCAAAACATTTAAAGACAGCTTTTATCAACCATTGAATCAAAGCTTTTGTCGGCTCTGAAGCACGCACGGATTCCCAGTTCCAGCAAAGTAAGTTCTGTTAAAACTGTTAACCTGCAGCTCATAATGCCATACTTATCGCAACACCAAACACTGGTTCCATTCTAACAATATTTGTATCCATCTATGTAGATAAAGTATAATTCTGAGGCTGAGCTTCCTTCATGACAGTAGAGTGCATCACTCAAGGGGCCTTTCGGAGACCATCAACATCTTAGATTAAGACATGGAACAATAATGCTAGCTGAAGCGCTAAGAGGAATATGGGACGGGGGCAGTAAAGACGGGGCTTTCGGCCTGCGGAGAATACGGAACAGGGTAATTGAACGGGGGGTTTTTGTTACAGGGATTCGGCACGGGGGGGGGGGCAATCGTGCTACACCCCTTTCGACACCCTCTCGGAAGCGGCCAGGAAGTGAAGGCAAAAGTTGACGGAAAGTCAAGTATAGCGACTTCCAAGTTGTGAGCACTGAGATTGTGCGTCCTCCGTTTCTTTCGACGGAACAAGGTCCCCATGGTCAAAAAGACAACAGCCAAATTCTGCACGAGCATCGAACTCCCCTCGTTGAAGGCTTGGACTGCGTCACCTTCTCCACGGCATCGGATTCGAGCATGACAAGTGGGAACGAAACTTGCGGCTGATTGAACGACAGGACATCGTAGGCTGTCAGCAGAGATACCTGCATGAGGTCACACATCACCATCAAGGTGGTCGGAAGATCTACCTGGACGAGACGTGGGTGATGGCAGGGCATACCATCTCAAGAGTCTGGGTAGACACGACCGTGGCCTCGTCTCACGACGCCTTGATGCATGGTCTCTCGACGGGCCTGAAGCAGCCATCGGGGAAGGGCCAACGCCTTATCGTCACCCACATCGGCAGCAAGGACCGCTTCGTCGACAGCTGCCTGGACGTGTTCTGTGGCCAAAAGACCAGCGATTACCATGAGGAAGTAGATGGCGCCTGCCTCAAAAGTGGTTCGACGGTGTCCTCGACAAACTGCCGACAAGAAGCATTAGCGTCATGAACAACGCTTTTACCATTCCCGGCAATTGGAAGCAGTGCAGACGACGCATTCCCGCAAGGACGCATTTTGTGCATTTTGCATTTTGTCTGGCAATGAGTCTCTAAAAATGATGCAGTTGCAATGATGTTGAAGTGACGTGGCTCGGAAACAGGCTTTTTCTGTGGTGGCACGTCGTTTCATCAAACGACATTTCCCCGACAGTTTGTTTCATGTTTCATTGACACTGCAACATTTTCTAGGTAGATTGTTTCATCGACACACGTTTTATCGACCTATATCTTGCTGACGCTTTCGTCGACATTTTTCTTTTTGGTTAGGAGTGTGCTGGTCTGCTGGTGAGCGAGGGTTTGTGTATGTGCACGGGTACGGGACCACCCGTACATGCTGCTGCGAAGCGGCATGTACAGGTGGGCCAGGTGGGTTCACGTATTTGTAATGAACTGCCGCAGACTGTCGCCGTGAAGCGCTATGAACGGGGTGGGTCGGATATTTTAACACGTGTCCCAGTGATAAACGCGCGACGAAATGTTCCTACAGCGTGCAATTCATATGTCAATGAAACTTTACAGCACCGTGTGGTAGTCGATGAAACGATCAGTGTGCATGAAACAAGTGTCGATAAAAAGTTGCTGAAACGTGTTGTCGATAAAAGTAGTGTTGATGAGACGACAGGGATCCTTTTTTCTGATGGTTCCATGGAAGCTCTGGCAATGAGAACTGCGAAGTTGCCTCCAAGAAGAAGTTTCATTTGTTTTCTACATGAGCCTGACTTTGCCAAAATAGACCTAAAAGACAATGGCGGACTCTGAAGAGCTCGTTCGTGGCAATGGCCTGGTATAATGCAGAGATAAACATACCTCAGAAATGTAACTAGGTGGTTAGAGCCGTTGCTTCATTCAAACATTGTTGACTTTATTGTTATTGACTGACACGCGGGATTGACGTCGCGGAGCTGCGGCAGTGCTGCGATCGCGCTGGAGCCGAATGGTGTGGGCAGAAGGACGCACGTCTTGCATGGGCGTCATAGCATTCCAACATGCCGCAAAGCTGTGTAGACGTTAATTGCACTAAAAGGTACAAAAAATTAGTGGAGTGAGTTTCCACAAGTTCCCGGCGGACTCTGGAAGGCGCAGAAGGTGGATAATATCCCTGGATCGAAAAGAATGGTCGCCTCGCATGGAAGACCGTTTGTGCGGCAAGCACTTTCTTGAAGGCAAGTGTGGCTTCCATTTCAATCTCCGTCCGAGGCTTGCTTATGCGCAGGGAAACCGTCGTCTGATCGAGACCACCCAGATTTTGTTCCCACGGTGTTCGCGCACAAAGCACCGGCCAAGCGCTCGTCGGTGGCTCGCTACACCCGTGCTACCAAGCGGAAGGAGAGCGGCAAAACGGACAAAGCTTTACCTTTTGTCGTGCCTTGTGGTCATGAGGGTAAGAAAAATATTATACCTTGACTGAAGGACGCTGTGTGCATTTATTTAATTAATCAATACAGTTCCGCAGACCCAGTCTGCTGATTCCGCCGGCAGCACGGAAACCGGCTCGAAGTAATCGTAGGCCTCAAGAGACTTGTACGCCTGCGCCGTGTAGGCCGTTAACTGGCTTGGCAAAAAAACTAAATAAATGACGACGTGAGCCATCGACGTCGGTGGCAGCAACTTCACATCGGAACTCTAGCAGGCCTTCTTTATGGCGTACGGATCGTCAAAGGTAACGCCTCCACGCACAGATTGTTTCAATACCGCTGCCGTTCAGTGCATTTAGGCTCGGGTAGCGAGCTCAAATTGTCGGGCATAACACACGACATACATTGGCAGGAAATACGACTCGCAAATAAAGCTAGCAGCGTTTCTACAACCTCAACAGCAAGCGCACGCCACGCAATGCAATGGTGAAAACACGGAGAGCCTGGCCGAGTCACTTCTGCCGCATAGCTTCTGCGCATGCGCTGGCCTTCCGGCCGTGTTGGTAAACAGAACTGCGCTGCGTGTCAGTCTATAAAGACAAACCATTATGCCGCTTGCATTTGGACCAAGATCAGGACATCCAGGTATTCTGTATGTTTTGGAATTTTTTATTTAAATAAAGGTTTCGCATATGAGAAAGCCACAATTCATGAATTGAAGGGAAGCTGCCCTTGCAATCATTTTTTATTGACATACTTTTCAGCTGTTAGAAATTGTTAAACCATTGCTGCAATCGAATAGGGTGGAAAATATTTCCCTTCCAAAGTAAATTGGAAAAGTTTGTGCGTGTTTGCCAGTAATACTTTAGGGATTAAAAGTTAAGTCCAGTGTCATGTCTGTTTGTGAGCTATATGCCACGATGCGAGTGGGGGTACACGCATCACATACCAGTGTTTTGAAGCATAAATATACGACTGACAGGCGCTTTGAGAGCAGGCAGAATGTTCGAAAGCATTTATGAGAACCCAATCTGCTTCCCTCAAATTTTCGCGAAAGGAGACATTAGCTTCGTAACGTTCAAAACAATAGAAAAAAATGTAACATACACATCACTGGCTTAATCATTTGTATGCCACATGTATGTAACAGCTCATTATTGCAAACAAAGTTGCATCCGAGGGTACTATTGCAGTCTTTGACTACCGTTCAACTGATTGCGATGCGGAAACTTGACAAGGACACCACGTTTCAAAGATGAATACATACTGCTTCAAAGGCGCATCATTTCTGTAGACAGACTATTTATTAACTCCAGCAAAGATACCGTCGAAATCGGGTGAAGACACTCACTGTGTTGGCAGTTCACTCATGCCCATCCCAAACAGTCCACTACACTTATAAAGAGGAGTTTTGTGACCGCTGCATTTTAACGTCATTCCCCAGAAACCACTGCAAAGAAAAGCCATTGCCGTCATGATGCTGAGACGCAACTTGAGGCAAATGAAGAAGCAGACGGCGTGAGACGTACGATGGTAGACCATACGCCCACAGCAAAGTTTTCAACGGCAATGCTATCGCTGGATTCTCACGCTGAGGCTCAGAACCTATTGCGAATAAAGGTGGACGCAGTTACAACTTAGTGACATAGACTCAGGTAAGTGTAAAACCGTGGTAAAGAGCAGAATAACTGCTGCAAGATGCTTGAGTCATAGAAAATCTGTCCAGCAGCTATGTTGGAAATATTCGTTTGCAAGAATAAGATTGGTTCCGCGGGTCGTGACGTCACGGAAACGATGGGACGCGACTGGTGGCGGAGGAATACAAGATTCCCTTCGAGAGGCATTTGCCGTTACCTTCTTGACTTCTCACTGACTATACTACCTTTCCAAACGTAGTCGGTACAAAAACCCTTACCGGACTATTTTACGTCCGGTAAGGGTGCTACCGGACTATTTTACGTCCGGTAAGGGTGCAGTTTTTGGTTCAACAACTGATCTCTATTCTATTTGCTGGATCGCGTTTGACCAGCTCCGCATATGGACGGAATGCGGCCACGGTCGGCCATCTTTTTGGTAGAGTTATATTATCTCTAGCCATCATAGTAATATGGCGGACAGCGCTGTGGCGGCAGGCTGCCATAAAAATAGCTGTAGGTCTAGTACACCGTACGGTGGGTGATATTTCGTGCTTGTTTGCAGTTGCTCGACGAGGCAGATTCTTGAAACCCGGCGTAACCGGTAGCCACATCTTTGAGAACCCGGCGAAAGGTTTACGAAAGGACAGCATGGGGAAAAGCAGCGCAGCTCGTATCGAAAGCAGACACCGTACTGGCGTCTGCTTTCGATGCTTCTCTCGATGCAAGCTGCGCTGCTTCCCCCGGTGCTGCGATTTAGTGAAACTTTCGCTGGGTTCTCGAAGATCGGGCTACCGTTCACGTCGGGTTTCAATAATATGTTTCGTTGAACAATTTCAATCAAGCACGAAATATAACCCGGCTATTTTTATGGCAGCCTGCCACCACAACTGCCACTACGCTGTCTGCCATGGATGGATGATAGTGGCTGCACCAGCTGTACGTTGGCTAGAGGTAATATAACTCTACCAAAAATATGGCCGCCAGTGGCCGCATTCGCGGAGCAGGCAAACGCGATCCAGCAAATAGACATAGAGATCAGTGGGGTTAACCGACTCCGCCCGCATTTTGTAGGGAAATTGTCACTTTTGCCTGCAACCAATCAGACATGAAAACGTCACTTCCATGAACATTTAAAAGGCACATGTACAATGTCAAACTTAGCTATCCTGGTTTCCACTCGGGAGCAAGCAGACACATATTCCAGTAGCTTTGCTCACCTCTTTGCGTCGCCGTTTTCCACGGCGCCGCTGTGGCGCTCTCGCTTGAGTTTTCGTGTGAAGAGCGATGGCACCACGCCAGGCTTCAACCTGAGCTGTTTTACAGGCAGGCCCAGACTTTCCAGTAACTTTGGGCTCCTCTGGTAGTCCTCGTCTGCGAAGTGCTCTGTGCACAGACAGGCGCCTTTGGCGGGCTTCCACGTTGGCTGTGAAGGACGGGCCGCGCGAATCCACAGCTTGCGTAATGTGGGCTCTCGCGGAAACGTATGCACGGGCCTGCCGCTGTACCATACGCTGTTCGAGCAGTCTTCTGCAGCGCAGTGCCGCGGCATAATTACTGAGACAGGGAAACTAGATCAAAATGAGAAATACACGGCGAAACCAAGACCCAGTAAACCAAGAAGCGGGAGTACTATGGCGTCAGTTCCGCCAGGCCAGCGAGCTCTAGCCAGGGCCAGTGTCGAACCGATATTTTTATCAGTTCAGTTCGGGTTCGGGTTCACGGCTTTCGGTTCAGTTCAGGGAGCAAAAATAACGGTTCAAACCGGCTTGAACCGCTAAATTGAGACTATATTTTTCGCGTTATTTCCGTCGTAAATCTTGCACTGATGTCACTTCCGGTAAGACTCGAAATCGAAACCAACTTTACCAAGCTCCGAGAAAAAAGTGACGCGCCGAGTGCCGATCCGAGTAGCGGCTCTGTCGTTGCAAGCCCGCCCGTCCGACTCGCTCGGTCTGACGCCTCGGTACCTTTGGATACGCCTTGAAGTTGAAACACATCTTTTTCGTGTGTATTCACAAAATGTATTACCAACGACTGTTGCCAGTGTGATAATGTCCTGATTAAGACTACATTTCTTGGGACCTTTGAGGTAAATTCACGCCCGCCGGGCCTTCGTAGTTTTGACAGTCTTCGACATTCGGCACCAAGGCAAAAAAGCTCGACAAAATGGCTGCGTCTGGGTCTAGCGTGATTTCCGGCGCATGGACCGCTGTGTTTTGGTTGTTTGCGGACTGAAATGCCGTGAATTTCCCTCCTCTGGTGTCATGCGTTTATATACATTCCACTGGAATGAGAATTAGTGCGCAGGCGAGCTGTTGGACGAACATAGTGAAAAAATTCCCGAGACAAGGAACGCCGCATTAGAATACCAATTTGAAGATGTCTTCGTCATTCGAAGGAGGCGGCCTGTTTTCGTTTTGTATTCGGCTACGTTGAGGCCCACTACTACAGGGTGAAACAAGGAGATGGCAGGCTCTTAAAAATTCGGTTTCTTAACCTATCGCGCTACGACTTTGTGCAGCGTTGCCCACAGATGGTGCATTTTTTTTTGTAAAATTTGCAAAGAACGAACTTACCTGAGGAAAAAGTAAGAAAGAAAACAACACGGCGGCGCCGTGTTGTTTGCAGACCGGTGGCGTCGCTGCGTTTCCATAGGAGCTAAGCCTTTTCTTTCTTTACTTTTTCCTCAGGTCAAGGTTCGTTTTTTCAAATTTAAAAAAAATGCACCATCTGTGGCAACGCTGCACAAAGTAGTAGCGCGATAGGTTAAGAAACAGAAATTTCCGGTCGAGTTAAAGAGCCTGCCGTCTCCTTGTTTCACCCTGTAGAACAACTGTTTAGTCCCGTTGTGCGAATGACATATCGTTTTTCAGCAAGGTAGGAAAATTCCCGTCCGGCGCTCCACTTTTCACCCTCTCCCAAAAGTCACGTGACGGCAGGGGCTTCTTTTGTGTCGGCTTTTCCTGTAGGGATTATCCTCAAAAAGCGCGAAATGAGCGGCTAGCTGCGAGCGCCAAAACGACCTTGAGACGTCCAAATGTCTTCCCTCGTAGACGCGGGTGCGCTCAAGACCGAGGAAGCCAGCGCGACCGAACGCTTTTTCCCATGAGCTGCAGGCCCGACGCCGCTCGGTCGGTGGAAATCGAGGGGCGGTGGTATGTAGGGGTCGTTCCAGCAGCCGCTCTCCGCGCGGCGGCTGCTGAAACCATTCCCGTGTCTGCACAAGGATTTGGCTTGCGCAAGAAAGGTTCAGGTCGTCGATAATAGACGCAATAGTATAGCGTACGCTAAAAATGACCTGCTCGGACCGAATTTAGTTGTGCGTTACGTTTTCGAGTGAACACCGCGCATGATCTTGGTTAAATTTGCTAGAGCCGTAGAATTCCGCGTGCTTATAGCGCAAACATGCTCCTGGAAAGATATATTTAAAATGAAAACGTGTCCAATCATTTTATTTCAAATTAAACCAAGCCGCAGCTGCCTCGTCAAGCGCGCTTTTCTGCGGGGTACAGAGGCTACGAGTACGAGTGCGTAGCCAAATTCGACCACGGAGCCTCCGTCAGTCGTCCCGTGGAAACGGCAGCTTTTATCAATGCTATCGCAGAATGAAATTCATGACCTACTGATGTCCAGTGCATAGCGAGAACTTCGGCGATATCTTTTAGAGTCGTTCGTCCGTCGGCGATGAACTGTGCGAATAGGCTTAGCGTTGAGCAGATCGCAGCGTTGACGCACATTCCGAGCGGCGAACATTTTCACTGTGCACTCCTTAGAGCTGCACGGCGATCTGATTCGACCGCCGTAGGTCCCGGAAAGAATTGCCGAGCTGAACACCACGCAATTTCACGTAACACAGAACTTCGAAAACACCACGTCGCTCTTGCTGCGCCAGTCGAGGTAACCGCCATCTTGAAACTGGCGCTCTCGTTGGGTCCGAGATCTCTCGAGAGCGTCCCGCAGAGCCCGCTAGCCCCGCCCGCCACGCAAAATCCCCAGCGTTGCGTGCGTACGCAATACGCTAGCTCTTCTATTGCGTTCTGCGCACGCGCACTCCCGACCCGCAATTTTATTGCGTACGCAAAACTTTAGCGTACGATCCACTAAAACTGTCTAAT
>JAZHYW010038706.1:0-27283 GCA_037355805.1 Ixodes ricinus | reverse complement strand
GTGCGTTTGTGTCACTTAGGAAGGCGAGCAAAGCACGCGCCATACGCACAAACACTCGAAAATGGTACCGACCAGACTTTCTGGCGTCTCAGCTAGTCTCAACCAACGGTACTCTAAACGGTTGTTTATATCTTTACCATAGGACGCGCTTTACAGCGCTGTCACAGCTACCGGTGCGCGCGCGTTCCATGCACGAGGGCTCATTCCGCTCTCGTGAGGCTGAGCACGGCCGCTAGCTCACCCTCTCCCGCGCTCGGGAGAGGGTGATGTAGCGGCCGTGCTCAGCCTCACAGGGCGGATGAAGCCTGCGTGACCGCGCCAGCCCTGTGTCAGCGCTATAGCGCATCTATGGTAAAGATATAAACAACCGTTTAGAGTGTGTTGGTGAGCTGCCTTCATAGCTCTGTGGTTGGCGCGTCTGCCTGCTGATCAAAGGGTCAACGGTTCGAATCCCAGCCGGCGCCGGTCTTCTTTATTTGTTTATCGACCCGCGGCGTAAGATGTTAGATAGCCAGATAGATACATATAGACGAAAAGTGCGTGAAGTAGCCAAAGAATGCTATTCGCATTAAAAAACTAGGAACGCCCAGGCCTCCCCTTCGCTCGAAATTTTATTCTCTGCTTCTGTCACGTGGATCAGGTGGAGCATTGGCCTATGAAAGTATACCCACATGGATATTTTTCTTTATCTCAAGCCGAAAATTTACATGCAAATTAAAAAAAGAGTTGAGCTTAGACAAGTTAAGAGTAAAGCATCAAGGGGTCAATTTTTTATGTTCGATGACCATCAGAAAATAAGGGATCAACGTTTAGTTTCTTCACATACCCGAATAAAATAATTGTTCGAACTTTGAAGCTCGAATGTCAACACCTTAGGTTACTTTTGAATAAACTAATGACGCAATGCGTGGTAACCAATCCTGTGTTCTATTAGAATGTTAAAGAATCAACTGAACTCGCGTAGTATATGTTTTAAAGGTACTGTTAGCCGGTATAAATATCTACATGCCACGTCACTTTAAGTGCAAGTCATAGAACCTCCCAGCTTGAGTTGGGACCTATATGCTTTCAATCGTTTCTTTCTCGAGAGGACTCGAATCTTTCCCAGAACGTTCATTATTCATCAAAGTCCGTCTCGAATATGTGGAAAAAAGATTAATGCGTACCATTCTTTAGTTACTTCAACCGGTTTTCGCGATACGCTCTCTGACCTCGTATGCGCGTCGCGCGTATGCGCCGCGCCGATGCGGAGGCGCAGCGCGGCAGAAGCGGCGCGCCTCCGCATACCCACGCCGTCCGCATACGCAGGCGCCGCGCGTACGCGGACGTTGCCCTCAACGTCGTCCAGAGGTCGTCCTAGAGGTCGTCTTAAACATCGTCTTTGACGTCGTCGTCGACGCTTTCCTAGACGTCATTCTGGAGACCGTCCTAGATATCGTCCTTGAGATCGCCTAGAGTCGTCCCAGAGGTCGTTCTCAGACGTCGTCTCTGATGTCGTCTCCAGGGACGTCATCCTAGACGTCGTCCATGAGTTCATCCTAGACGCTGTCCTTGAGGCTGTCTTAAAGGTTGTTCTAAAGTTCGTCCCAGATGTCGTCCTTCAGACCGCCCTAGAGTTTGTCCTAATGGTCGTCCTAGACGTCATTTTTAACGTCGTCTAGGTCGTCGTCCTCGACGTTTTCCTCCCAAGCAGATTAGCCCGCGCCGCCGCACTACACGAAGCGGCAGAACGCACAGGTTCACCTCTGTGGCCAAGCTACGAAGGAACTATCGGTTTGAGTTCAGCTAAGTGCCACATGGTCAATGAAGGTGGTGAAACTGCTTGAACAATAAACGATTGCACAAAATGGACAGGACACAAGCTACGAAGCTGCAATGATGGTAAGGAAACAACTTGAACGTTAAACGATTACACGGAGAAAAAATAGTAAACAATTACACATAATCGAAGCAATCACTAAACTTTAAAATCACGCGCTACAGTCGCACTGACGTCAGCGATTGTAAGTCGTAAACTATTCATAAAATAAACTGTTTACTCAAAATAGGCGTCGTCGCATTTCCAGTGAGCCGCGTCGTGAGCATCATGACGAAGTCTGTCGAAATTTATAAACCAACAATAGCGGTTTCTTCTGACACTTTTAACGCTTCCCATTAAGCGTTACGTTAACCAAGATTGATGATGTGAACATACCCAATAAAAATACTGACCCAAAAGCGTGATTCAGTTGGCTATAAGATGCCTTCGTTATTTCGCTGCATATTGTGAGTTACTTAGAACCATGAGTGTTCCAAAACGCTGCACAAAATTAGCGAGGTGAATGAACTCTGCTTCGCCTTCTATAAATTAGTTACTGCTGTGGTGCTTTATACTTCTGTAATCCTTTATCAAATGTAATTGTTCAAGGAATAGTGAAACTGGTACGTTTTGGATATTAGACCTCCTGCTACAAAATGCAATGAAAGAATGTTTCATTAATATAATGTTTTAATTTTTTAAATATTGTGATATTATTGAAATCACTAGAGTTTTCAACAGTGTTCAAATATTATTGCAATATTTCTTATGAATGCACTACTCATGCAACGTAATGCCCTATTCTCTTCGACCTATTTTGTTTCGTATGTCACAAAATAGTTGATATCGCAGAGCATTTCCAGTATCGCGTAGTGTTCATTCCACCTTTCAGTTTTTTTTTCTTTTGTGTGATATTCATTTGTTATCTACAAGATACTCAGAGCCAAACTTTACGTATCCGCAGCGAGCTAACTAAAGATCCTCTTTTAGTCGGGTTATTTTTTTCATGTACAATCGTGAAACGTATTTCGAAGGGCAAGTTCTACGGAGTAAAGAAAAGGATATCATGTCCTCAACATAGTTAAAAAGCTTGCAAAGCCGTAGTGTCTTCTCTCCTCGGGATGTGAGGAAGTAAAATGTACCGCACAAAAACAGATTTATATTTACTTTCGAACAATCGTTGCTGTGAATACTAAAACAAGAAAAAAACTAGATATCATGTTTGGATGTAGAGTAGTTGGTAAACTGGAACACATGCATGTTTTATCCTGGATCCGCATGTTTTATCCTCCTCTTACCACCTTCCTAGCATCCCAGTAACTGCTTGTTCATCCTATAAATATCTAGGAATTCATCTGACATCTGACCTGTCATGGATCACTCACATAACATCTGTCGTTGCCGATGCTAACCGCACTCTCGGATTTCTTCGCCGTAACCTCAGACAAGCTACATCCCCAGTAAAACAACTAGCTTATACTACCTTGGTCAGAACTAAACTAGAATTCGCCTCTTCCATATGGTCACCGTGGCAGTCATACCTAGCTAACAACCTGGAATCCGTTCAAAGCAGAGCCCTCCGTTTTATTTATTCCGACTATTCCCCTTACGCAAGCATATCAGGATTTCGCCAATCAGCTAACCTTGACACTCTTTCTCACCGCCGCAGGGTGTCTCGTCTTTCTCTTCTTCATCGGATCTTTTATTACAACAGTCATCTCAGACAGAGTTTGCTATCGCCTCCTTACCGCATTTTCCCTCGTCTCGACCATTCTTGTAAACTCCGTCCAATTTCATCGTCAACCGTTACTCACCAAATGTCTACTTTACCATTGGCCATTGACGACTGGAACTCACTGCCTGACGTAATTGTTTCCTTATCTGACACTAAAAAATTTTCTGCAGCCATTAGCTTATTTTTTTCTAACCTATAACTAGATTGCAGCGTGTTTTTGTTGATAAATAGTTGTGTTATTTGTTTGTTTTTGAAGTGTTCACTCCCTTGTATAATGCCCCTGGGCCTTCAAGGAATAATAAATGATGATGATGATGATGACCCGTGGTAGGACATTCGACATCAAGTTATTACCGGCATCGTTGTTCACTTGAGTCTACTTAGAGACACATCGGTGTTTAATACTGGGGAAATGTTGCCCGAAACATACATCAAACTGACGGCAGGAAAGTCAAACCGCAAATATTACCTGAGATTCGTCTTGATATTTTCCAAGAGCTGGATTTAAGTCTAGCCATCTGGAGGTTCCACAAGATACGTGGACATAAATAAAAGTGATTCCTGCAAACAAATATTGATACATGCTTGGAGGAGCCGTTTTGACAGTTAATGAAAATCAACTGGCATGTAGCTGTGGGTTTGCGTGCTATTACTCCGGATTTATAAAGGAGAGAATTGCGAGACTTGGGTTTTGTTTAACGTTGCAGCTGATGTTTTTTGTCTGTGCCTACAAAAAAGCAACAGTGCCATCTGAAAAGGCGCATGACCTTTCCACGCGCTCTTCAGTTTTATAAACAACCTTAATAGTCAAAATTATTTTTGCCCATAATACGGGCATTTATAAGCTCTGTGCTTTTTCTGAACGGTTCTCTTCAATTAGACCTTTCAGAAAAACAAGAAGTACATCGTGGATATAATTACCAATTATCTTAGAACACGTGCCATGACATAGAGTACTTTTATATTCATGGTGATAAAGGGTTATGTTAAAAAATATGAATCCTACAATGCAACGCTGGAATTCTGTTTATTTTTAAACGAAACGTTTCGTTTCGAGGATGTTACGGGTATTTCGAAAACAAGTAGTTTTCCTTCATTTACATTCATGTCATTTGGGTGTGCGTATTGAGATCTAGTGATTAAATATTGCAATCACTCACACCATTGTAACAGTACTACAAGCCTTTCAGATGTTAAGCAATACCTAACAAAGCACCTGCATCATACGTTTCAACAAATAGCTTTTTGAACATCCGTTCTGTCCTTGCTTCATTCATAATGACACAACACAAAGGGAATATACATGTACAGCCGTTTTACTAAGTCACAATGTGGTGTTCAAGTTGCACTAAGAGCGTCACTGCCAGTTAATGTCTTCCCACATTACAGTACAGCTGGCTGTCCACTTAAAAACCCCAAGCGTCTCCCCAAGCACCAGCCATCACTGTTTCAGAACCCTAGCACCATTGTCTAGATTATGCGAAGACGGAACCTGTTTTATGATGCTTAGTTTCTCGGCTTGTGTCCTCGAACAACATCCGGAGAAACTAACAGTGGCAGTAACACTGGAGCCATAAATGTGATGTTTGGAGTATTCCAGAAGAGTTCATGAGAATGTTGCCTGACCTTCAATTACTGTCTCCATTAATTTTTAACTACCTGCTTTGATTTATTTTTCACGCCTTGCAAAGTATGATGGGCAGACCTTATAAATAACCACTTAACATCATGCACCGCTTTGTGAACAAAAAGGTTATAAGTAGGGTTCGGAGTTTTCGGTTTAAACCGATAAAAACCGATAAAAGTACGCCGAATTCATTTTCGGAAATTCGGTTTTAACCGAAAAAGGTCAGTTTGTAGGTTCGGCGTTTTCGGTTTAAACCGATAAAAACCGATAAAAGTATGTCTAATCCGTTTTCTAAAATTCGGTTTTAACCGAAAAAAGCCAGTTTTTTAGGGCCGCGTTGAGGTGGGTGGGGGAGGGAGAGAGAGAGAGAGGGCTTTGCAAGGTTCGACATTGTGTGACGTCTTCGTGATTGCCCTCTTCCAAGGTTCAACAGGCAACAAAAGAGGTCTTGGATTGGCCTTCGCGGGACATCTGTGTCCTTTCTGGGATCGGGCTTAGTGTGTCAAGTTCCCGGTCCCAAAACAAAAAGTTCGGATGTGGGCTAGTATAAGGTTTTTCGCTTCATGCACTTCAGAGGACATCGAGGAAAACCGTCAATACCTTTCTTAACACTTTCCCTTAAACTTCTCTGTAGTTAAAAACATAAATTACAATGGATTTTTTTTTTGCCATTCCGCTGGTTCTTGTACGGTCATCACCTCAGACGGTCACGTCGTCAGAATGGGAAGGAAAAGAAGCACGCTGAAGAAGTTATGCCCGCGAATTCCGCAATTCTGAAGTGTGTCCTGACGGAAGTTGTAGCGAAGACCACGCATGTATATGTGTCGTTATTCTTTGAGTGATCACAAATATCACAGCTACAAGGATCATCTGATCCGGTGTCCGATGGTGTTATTTCATATTAACTGGAAAAAAAACGGTGAACTTTTTTGAGAATCAATATACACCGAAAAAAACCGAAAATTGAATTTTAAAATAAACACCGAAAAAAGTACGCCGAATTTTGAAAAAATAAAAACCGAAAACGCGGAACCCTAGTTATAAGCTCTCCACTCACTAAGGAAAGATGGGGATTTGGAATTAAAATGGGGATCAGCCGAGACATGCTAAAAATTATCTATGAAGCAGTATTAAGGAGGTCCTTTGTATACCGCACAATCATTCACAATCTGGAGATTTTTCAAGTGAGCCCTTCGACTTCTTGACTGATGGTCACAAGATTTGTTAAAACGTATACCTAAGTAACTGCTCCATTACAAGTTCAAGCTTAAAGACAGTAAAGAGAGAGCAGGCAATATCCAGGCAAACATTGAAGGCTGATCGCTGAACAGGGAACAAGAACTGCTGTTTCCAAGCGCATTGATTGATCAAACATCGGCAAACCAGAAATAATTGGCTAGGCTACACGCACCAAGGATGGCTCATTGCCTACAGTTTGCTTAAATTGATTTGTGAACTAAAATATGAGTTTGTAAAAAGAACAGTCTTTTTTATAAATTAATCCCGGTACGCTTATAATGTTTCACAAGGATGAAGCACCAAGCTAATCGTTACTAAGGTTGGCACACACCTTCAGACCTGTACCTTCATATTTCAGGGAAGCTCAAATACTCTGTTAAGGTTAGAACTGGACAAAAAATAGTTGTTCATGCAAGAAGCAGGCTGGGTAATTGATTGAATAATCGGAATGCTTTCATAGACATTTTTAAACTGGTTAATCGTAAAAATTTGTCGACACAAAAGAAGGCAAACATTAAATGCTTTCACCACACAAACATGGGCGGAACACCTTCTGAAGGGTGAACTTTTGGTGAAATTTCTACATAAAGTTCAAGCACGATTTGTATCTCTAGAGAAGTGCAGAAGATTACACAAATCCCGACCACTTTGACGCCATGCGAGTTTAGCGCCACTCTAAAAGGATACTTCAACAAAATTTGAATTATACCCGTCTGGTTCAGAAATAGGCTGAATACTGATCTACAATATTCGTAAATGACAATCGCACGTTTGTACTCTTGAGCCTGATGGCTGTATTCTTTGTTATAAACGGTCCACTCTGGCAAACGCGCGGAGAGCAGCCAGCGGAGACCACGTTTGTCTCAGGACGATACGTCCCGAGACGCAGCGGACGCCGCGAGCTATCCCAGCCAATCCCGCTCTGTGGACGTAGCCCGTGATACGCTTTCCGCGCGTCGCTGTGCCCACTCTCCACGGTCACGTGACATTCCACACGGCCTTGGATAGGCCTGTATGGCTCGTAGCATTCGCTTAAAGCAGCCGAAGCACACCAGCGATCGGGCCACCACAAGGTACCCCAAATCTGTCTTGGTACGAATTTTGAGTGCCGGGACAACCTTCTATAATATTGTAGAGGACAATAGCCACTTCTGGGACACACAAAGAGAGTCTCAGTGAGAGGTCAGTTCCTAACTTAGCTCTTCTCTCGTCATGGCCGGAGGCGAGACGGTTATTGTCACTACCTGTCAAGGTTCCTAGACGGGCACTACAAACGACGCGTTAGTGGCATCCACAAGGTGCGCTTTGCTGATCGTTTATTCGTTTTAAAATTCCTTTTGTGTCTCTTTCAACAAGAGATTGGTGTGTCTGATATAATAATGCTCCATTTAAAACGAATAGACCGAGAAATAAGCGCCCAAATTTCGTCGTAGTATACCTTTCCTGCCGTGAGGTTAAGCGCCGCAGAGACTTTTGTGAACAATCAAAAGAGGTCCCACTTGCCATAGAATATCAACGATTCGCTTTGCCCCATGCAGCTGAAGCGTGAGTACTTGCAACATCCGTGAGTGTGAGCATCTTTGAACTGTCCTCTATGACACATGGAGGCTGATTCATAATCGAAATTGTATATTGCGCCTTTAGTCGCATACTCAGCAAAATCAAAAGAAAAGGTCTTTTAAGATATGATGCATGGGAATGAACGAGAACGATTATTCGATTAAATATTTGATTAAATAATGGCGATAAATTTGGTAATATTTAAATCGAGGCCCAGCCCTAGCAATAAGAGTTCCTGATATTTATTTACAGAAGGTATATAGAGGCAGAAATATTTTACATGCACCTGATAAAGTCAAATGAGTTTACAATGTTGCAACCCGAGACTGGGGTATGAAATAGAAATTTAAGCAGGTTAAGTTGCAGCATGGCAAACATCCACCACCTCGCCTGTAGTTTATCCTTTTTTTCACAAATGAGTTTGCAAGGCACGTGTGTCTTTGAAATTACAGAGCAGTTTCACGAGGGGTCATATAGATTATATACCACAATCGCAAATCACACAGAGTCAGAACAATTTCCACAAAAATAAGTCAGTGTTAATAGACATAATATGCTTCGTCCACAATGTTTGTTTTTTACCTTTATATTTCTGTAGACACCGGTAAATGCACTAATCACTGCAGCAATGACATAAATCTGGGACCAAACTTGAAAAATGTCCTATTTCCCTCTTATAATAACGCGAGGTAGATAACCGAGAGTAATTTCTAAATTTAAATAGTGCCTAAAGAGGTGACTGTTTTTTTTTTCTGCACGGTTAGAAATAAGACATATTTTGTGAATTTATAAAACAATATATAAAGTAAATATCATATTACGATCTGACTTGTGATCTAAGACCTTGGCCTATATCATTCATATAAAATTGATTTTCCTGAAATAGTAAGATAATTATATGCAGAAAATATTTAGGGCAGCGACACTTTAATTTCATACAGCGAAGGACGAACTGGTGTCGTTCTTTTAAAATCGAACACGCCTTTCGTGTGGGTATTTTAAATACCTAAAAATATAAACATATATTGTAGCCCCATTTCCACACTGAACAAAACCACTTTTTTTTTAGGAAACCTTTGTTTCCACAAACATTTGAAGTGAAGCACCCTGAAATGCTACATTTCGGCTGCCTCATTTTTGTACCAGTTCAGTCGGTTTATTAAAAGTAAGAACGGAAAACACTCATACTATTTGAGTACTGACGCATGGCCGATTTTATTCTTTAAAGACAGCTGTTTTGGCATATTGCATGCCAGAGATAAAAAATACCGAACATCGCATTCATGAAGTTTTTGTGACATTTTCCGAACTTTGTGTCATGAGTTTATCATGCAGTTTGCTTAATAAATACTATACGTATTTAGGCCTATGCATTGTCTTATCAACTGGTACAATTTTAGGTTAATTTATTTTATAAAATAATTTAAATGAACATTTATATTTTGTAAAATAAACTGTAGCCATAATTTGAACCTGCTTTGTAAAAGCAGTAGTGTTTCCCTTCAAATGTGTATCTATTGCTCCCGATAATGTTAACCTTCTTTTTTCGCATAATCACACTTCCCTCCTTTGGATATTTTTTGTACTAGTGCTCAAATGCAGGTCCATGCACCTGAATCCTGCAAAAGGGTGGTTAGTTTGGATAGTTGTTTTCACTGCAACTTTTAAGCCCTCAAAGGCTTAGGGCAGGGAATCGGAAGTGTTTGGGAGGTGAAGGGGCAAGGGAAGTGTCGGTGTAGAGGGGATGGGAAAGAGCGTATGGCGTGCTTCCTGAGGCAAAATTGTCTGCGCCTGCCCCTCCGGCATTCAAAAGCCGCAAGCTACGCAACTGCACAGGATGCTCTTTATGATTCTATTCAGTTTTCAAATATGAAACATGCTGTCAATGTAAATATTGCTTTCAACAAAAAGGTTGTAATAAGAATATACATGATAACGTCTATTTGGGAGACCTACTGTATATTTCTGAAAGTCAAAACTTAAATGACAGCGTTTTATTCAGTCTCTCTGAACTTAATCAAGATAATCTTAAAGCGAGCCGTGTGGCCCTACGTGTGATGTACCGATTTTTTTTTGTAACAATCGAATATAAAATTGCAAATCAAGAACTGACCTCCATGAGGCTTTTTACAAAGCTGACCTCAGAAGATCCACGTTGAGGTGTTTCATAATGGGAAAAAGATAATTTTGCTATACTGTCAGTGTGCAAGCTCGACCTAATCAGTGAACGTCAGCCATTGTTAAAACTGTGCATATGTAAGTTTTTAGCGTAAACACACTAGAGGAGCTAGGGGACTGGAACGCCAGCGACAACAGCAGGATTTCTGTTTAGAGAATCGATTAGTTCAAACAACCCTTAGGATTGAGTCGGTGCACACTTCAGGACGAAAAGAACCTGACAAACGGAAAAACCACGAACAATATTAGGGATAAAAGATGTAAATTAAACTGAGATAAGACCAAGATGGGCCCCGATTCAGCTGCCTAACTTTAATAATAATAATAATAATAATATTATTAATAATTATTTTTATTACAGAAGTTTTCAAAACACAGTACAAATACGGGTCTGTCCAAGCCAAATGGGCCTGTGGGACAGGACCCTGCAAGTCGGACGACAAAAAATATCAAGTCGCTCGTACAAATGGAAGAAAAAAATAAACAGTAGGTAACATTTCGGCAGCGCAGGCGGCACAAAGTACTAAAGCAGATTTCGGGGAATCACAATAAATTGTTACATTGGTCAACATTGCTTTTCACTTTCTCCTTCTATTGGCACTTAAGACACTCTCCGGAAGTTTATTGAAAACGAAGGGTACGTACTAACACCGAACTCCTTTGCCGTAACGCGTAACATATGAGGGGATAATAAAGCGTGGTGTGCATCGAAGACTCCGTAGATGCACAAAGGGGCGCTTAAAATTATTACTACAGAAATGTTGCAGCATTACAGTTTGCAAAAAGAAAAGAAAAACTTGGCATCTGTAGGATTTCAACAACATTAATATCAGGCAAAAAATCCATCTGATATCCTACGCTCTTCAACAAAGCCCTTAATATACGGTCAATTCTAATTTGCCACAGTTCCGCGCAACTCCCAAACACTGTAATACCATATCTAAATAGGCTATAGCTAAGGGGATGGGCGATTGACTTCCGAACGAAGAATTGCATGAACGCTCTACGATTAAAAAGTGTACAACAAACACACCGAAGTTTCCCGCAAGCGTACTATAATAACTACTACTACTACTACTACTACTAATAATAATAATAATTTATTGCTCCTGTTTGAGACTAGTAGAAATATAATGCAGGTTCGTCAAAGTCATCGAGGGCTTGTGGGACAGAACCTAAGTTGAAGTGACATCGAGTGAAGGATTAGGAAAAGAAAAGTTAAGCATAGCAGTAGCTTCAAGAAAAGTATTAGAAAAACAAAGCTGGAGCATCGCATCTTTATCAAGTGAAGAAAAGAAGAAAAAAAAGCCTTGGGCGTCGCAGTAACAGTAAGTATACAATTAAAAAATGTCAGCTTTGTCACAGTCTTGAGAAAAGTTCGTGAAGTTTCTGAGGTTGGTCATGCTACACCGGAATGCCAAATGTTGAACATATAAACAGTATGTACTCTGGAGCACAAACCAATATGATCAATTAGCTCTAGCATATACATATCTATCAGTCTTTTGTCCTTTCGAATCACAATAACTTCACAAAGTTGGAAAAAAGTAAAAAGTAAAAAACTACAATGTGTTCCACAAATAAAACTTTAAAAAAATGTTTGAAAAAAAGAAAAGCAGGGACGTTTGATCTTTTCAACCCGACAAAAAACCTCAACCAGCAATGGAAAAAAAAAACACAGGCCTTTTAAGGAGTTTCGTTTAAGGAAGTATAATGACGTAAAGCTTTCCTTAGTTTCTTTTTCGAAGTCAGGTCTTCAAAGTTGGATGGTAACGAGTTAAAAATTTGATGTACATAGTTACATCGCATGTGTCTGCCATAACGTGTATAATAGGTGGGAACAAAAAACCGAGTGTCTAGTCGTAGTTGACGGGATGTTGGACGGGGTGTTTTAAATTCGTCATTCCAGTAGTGGGTGAGCACGATCATTTCAAACAAAAGAGACTGAAACTTGTGGGGTCTTGTCAGCCCCCTCTCGTCGACAACCGGACGCCGGCGCCTGAGGACTCGTTTTCGGATGCCGCCGTGGCGAAGGCGGTGCCTTTGAAGCTTGGTGCCCGAGTACCTCCTCCCTCGGGACCCATCTCGAAGACGTTGGCGGTGTCGGCGGTGGGCATCCTGGGAACCCCCTCCCGGACAGCGTCGGCGGCCCGAGGACCTGCACGTGCTACGGCAGAGCTGGACTGGAGCTCCAGCGAGAGACCACCCACGATTGGAGACCGGAGGCTCCCGCCTGTCTGGTGCGCGCTGACGGCGGGAACAACGAGTAAAGTTGGGACGACGGGAGATGGGAGAGGGACTCTTGCGCGGGAAACGGGCCACGACGGACGTTCGTGCGGGTGGCGACCGCGCCGCCGGCTTGGGCGACGGCCCGGTGACATGGTCCGGACTGAGACCCCGGATTCGACCCTCGACGGCGACGTCCACAGGATGCGGTGTGGAATAGCACCGCAGGGACGATCGGCATAAAGCAAACAGTGGCGGCGCACCCCTTCCAGGCTTCCTCGATCCCCTCTCCCAATCCCGAAAACCCCCAGCAGAAAGTGAGTGGAATAAACACCTTCTGCCGAGAGCTATGCGTTGCTGTGTCACGTTCATCCGGAGACAGGAGCCGGAGGTCGGACTGGAACCACTACAAACAGAGCATGAAGAGGGCTTGAAAAATAACAATAATAATAATAATAACAAAAATAATAATAATAATAATAATAATAATAATAATAATAATAATAATAATAATAATAATAATAATAATAATAATAATAATAATATATTTATTTGTGCAGATAATTTCTCAAGTCGAGGCACGGGTCTGTCAAAGCCAGTAAAGGCTTGTGGGACAGCACCCTACTGATCAAAATCACAATATCCCCCACACAAACAGTGTCAAGCTCACCATGCAGCCTCTGCACTGTAATGAAATAAAATATGATGAAAAAAAAACATGCACATAGTATCATTAACTACACTGTGATGCAATAAATAATCATGTAAACAAAACAAGAAAGACAAAAAAAACACACACGCACACACACTCACGCATAGTTATGATGTTCCATTGAACTCTTGGAGCACTTGTTTGAGTTTTTAGAGAGTCCACACCATATATGTTTTCCGGAAGGTCATTGAAGATTGAAGGCACAGTAATTGCGAACTCTTTTAATAATAATAATAATAATAATAATAATAATAATAATATTATTATTATTATTATTAATAATAATAATAATAATAATTTATTGTCAACGTTGTGTTACAATTGTGTTTACGGGCCCGTCAAGGCCTAGTGATGGCTTGTGGGACGGGACCCTGCAAGTCGCCAAGTGAGCAAACACAAGAGCTGGAAACTGAAATCACAACAGGTACGTACACACACACACACCAACTCAAGTCAACTGCACTCAAGGCTGATTCAAAGCCTGTCTGGTTATCCCCCCTCCCCCCCCCCCCCCCCCAAAAAAAAAAAGAAAAGAAAAAAGAACAGAAATTATTTAAAACTGTTTACACTGCGTCCGACATATTCGCGTGAGCCAAGTCTTAACTTTCGTCTTGGAATCTAGGGAAAATACACAATCGGGTAGCTGATTGAAGGTGTCGGGAACGTAGTAATCTCGCGTCTTCATTCCGTATCTCGTGAAACAGCGGGGTTTCTCAAATCTGATAGACTGCCTAAGACAAACGAGACGATACGCATGTGGGATCTTGTAGCTGTCCGTCCAAAAATACCGAAGAATTACTGTTTGTTGGTACAAAAGAAAAAAATTTGGCATCTCTAGATCGGCGAAGAGATTCGTACTGTTTGAATAACTTGAATTGTATGCCACATTTTTAAGAAGACACTTCAAAACACTGTTTACCTTCTCGTGCCAGAGCCCTGCACTGTGCGCGAACACTGTCCTACCGTACCTTAGCACACTGTACGCAAGGCATGAACGAGGATTTTCCTAACGTGAAGAGGAACAAAAACTCTAATATTGTATAACAGACAAGCTACATTCCGTAAGACACGACATATGTAGGCTAATGATAATGTAATAATAATAATAATAATAATAATAACTAATAATAATAATAATAATAATAATAATAATAATAATAATAATAATAATATTAATAATAATTTTATACAACGGAAGCAAATACGCAAGATACAGAGACGGGTCTGTCCAAGCCAATGGAGGCTTGACGGACAGGACCCGGCAGTCGAACGACAGGGTCGATAGCATAAACACAAATAACCGATACACTTCAGCAGGAAAAAAAAAGTACAACATAAACAGAAAGTAGAACAAGCACGGTATTACCACACTCAGACTGATAAATTGTTCAATAACTTCTTCAATTTTCTCTTGTTAATAACTTCACCAAAGAAACAATCGGGAAGTTTATTAAATATGAAAGGGACATAGTAAGAACGTTCACGTTTACCGTACCTTGTAAAACACCGAGGGATCTCAAATCGATCCGTTCTACGCAAATCTCTTGGGGATACATGGGGTTGTAAAATCGCTAATCCAGAAGTGTCGTAGAACGACACACTGCAGAAGAAAGGAGCGGAAACTTGGCATTTGTAGTGTTTCGAAAATGTCTGTGTCAACGGAGATATCCAGGTGGTAACCGACACTTTTTAACAAGTTTTTCAGAACACGGTCAATTTTAGTCTGCCACACTTCCGCACAATTACCAAATACTGTTATGCCGTATCGAATAATGCTGTAGGCTAGAGCATAAACAATCGATTTCCTCACTGCGAATGGCATGAACACTCTGTTATTATAAAGTAAACAGCTTACGCTACGGAGTCTGCCACAAAGGTAGGAGAAGTGCGTCGCCCAAGAGAGGTCTGAATCAAAATGTATTCCCAAATACTTGACACTGTCAACACAATTCAATGGAGGACACGCGCAGTTAACACACTTGGTCCCGTGTAACATCACTGGTATGTCTAGATTCGCACGCTTCAACGGGTTTTTAAAGAAGACTAGTTTTGTTTTGGAGGCGTTAATTGAAAATAGATTCTCAGAGAACCAGTCCATTACTTGTTCCACGTCATGTTGCAGAAACTGTACAGCTTGATGAATATCGAGATGAGTGGAGACTATTAGGGTGTCGTCTGCATATTGAAACATTTTGCAAGTGGACAGCCTGGCTGCAATATCGTTAACGTAAAGATTAAATAACAAAGGCGATAAAACAGAGCCCTGGGGGACACCCGCTTTTAACACTACTCGAGGACTTTTAAAATTTCCGACAGATACTTGTTGCGAACGCCCAGAAAAAAGTTCTCAAGCAAAGCATAAAAGGGGCCACGGAACCCGTAATTGTATAGTTTATGAAGTAGGAGCTTATGGCTTACGGTGTCGAAAGCTTTGGCGACATCCAAAAAAATAGCACAGGAACACATGTTATGGTCAAATGCATTGTGTAATAAATCGGAGAAATCCTCGAGCAGAGGTTGGGTGCCTCTTCCGGATACAAAGCCGTACTGGCTGGGCGATAGTACGTGCGAGCTATCAACAAAACTAGACATGACAAGATATAGATGCTTCTCCAAGATCTCCCCAAACATGGCAGGACAGAAATGGGTCGATAGCACTCCGGCTTGTCGGGTGATCCTCCTTTGAAAATTGGTTTTACAAGCGCAGTTTTTAAATCAGCTGGGATCATGCCAGAAATCAGGAGTATATCAATAAAGTTAATAATAATAATAAACAAAAGAATCAAGAATAATTTTCATTAGGTGTCCAGGAACGACCATGCGGTTTTGGTACTACTACACGAAACTTACACACACAAAAAATAGAAAAAAATAAAAATAAAAAATAAAATCTGAAAACGTTGAGTAAAATAGTAAGTGATACATATAAGGCATGCTGACACAAAGATACGAAATACACAACAAGGAATGAACGGAACACAGGGTCCAAGACGCAGAGTAAAAGTCTACCACAAAAACGAGTATACCTTAAGTAAAATAATATATAATAACATCACAATCACGACGAGGTTCAGCGAGACTCATACAAGACTCTGAGAGATCTCATAAATTCAGTCACACAAAAAATATCAAGATCACTTGCAATGCCATTATATGCCCGACACATGCGAAACATGGGGTCCAGGAGTATTTAACGTCCGAGATGGGGTAAACATACGTTGTCAAACGGGTCGCTGTCTGAGGAACCTGTAAAGATATCTGTGAGAGCAGTTCTGAACGAGTCGGCCATGCCATGAAGGACTTTGAAGAAGGAAAACCAGATCTGCCTTGCCGTTTCTCGGCGGTAATATAAGCTGTTCATTTGTAGGACGTCCAATACATTGTTACCCTTTGATAGAGATCCTTCATCGCGCAGATATCGATAACGATAAATAGAACAAAATTTCTTTTGCACTCGCTCCAGCCTTAGGAGGGTAGTTTTACAACTACCATTCCATACAGGAGATGCGTGTTCGAGTTGAGACCTTGTCAAAGGTCGGTACAGGGTTACAAACTTTGTGGGGTTTTTAAATACTCTGAGTCGTTCAACAAACAACACCGAGCGCACGCAAGGCGCAGGTACGTATATGAGCCACGTGGCTATGAAATCTCAAGGAGGAGTCAAAAAGCACTCCCACGTCCCGCACTTCACTAGAACATGCACATGTACGTCTGAGCGAGCACTGTAAGGGAAACACGTTGTTTGCGTTTTGTGACTATAGGACATGACCTTGGTTTTCGAGCTGTTTAGTAAGGAGACCGTTCGAGTGAACACCGTTTGTTAAATGAGTTTATGTCCCCTTGTAGAAACTTGCAATCTGAGATAGTTTTAATCTCCCTAAATATCTTAATATCATCAGCATATTGCAGACAAGACGAGTTTACAGTCTGCTTACACATATCGTTCACAAAATAGAAAAAGAAGCGGGCCCAGAACTGATCCCTGGGGTGACCCCGAGACGTGGCCGTGTACGTAAAAGAATACGCGCCGTTCGCACGAGCAACACATGTTCAATTAGACAAATAATTATGAAACCAATAGTGTAGCCCTCCACAGACACCAATGCCACAGAGTTTTGATAAAAGAATGCCACGGTCAAACCACATCAAAGGCCTTACTCAGATCAAAGTAGACCACGTCAAGCTGGCCTCTCGTGGCACGCAGCTTTGGATGCGATGGACATAAATGAAATCAAATTTGTTGTTGTCGACCGTCCTTGATACAAATCCGTGTATGGTTAGAGCTTAATACATTTTTTAAACGAAAGGACAATGTTTTCTGGACAACCATTTCGAAAAGCTTCGAGAATTGCACAACAATAGAGACTCTGGCCTGTAGTTTGACGCAGTGGTCACGACTTCCAGACTTGTAGACTAAGACTACGACTGACTCCTCCACATTTCAGGAAACACTCCTGCTTTTAAGGAGTTGTTGAAAATATCTTAGAGGATGGGTGGGAAAATTTCGTCAAATGCTTATACGCGTTGCTGGAACACATGGCGTGACCTGGGGACATGGTAGGCCCCAGTTTTTTTATGCATTCCTGATCCATTCCTCATCCTACGGGCAGAAGGAAATGAATCCGTCTCACACCAGGGGATGGCGGCTGTTGGTACCTACTTCTATTGTGTTTATATACAGAACTGAAATGACGCGCGAATATATCGCATACACTAGACGTGGTTACATTCTCCTCATTAAGCATAATATCAGGATGTATCAATTTTTCCACCTCGAGAACGAACATGTCGGTAGACTTTTCTTGGATTTCTCCTCAATTCGGACTCCACTGACTCCACATATATCTTTATGATCAATCCTGTACGATGTTGCTTACAGAGGCGTCTGTAATGAATGCACTCAGCACACCCACCTGAGACTACCAGTCTTTTTAAGTTTGCGGTGAGAGAAGCTTTGTTTCATCAGCAACTTTCTTTAAATACGAAGAAAACCAGGAGGAAAATTTTGAATTGGTATGCTTCTTTAGAGTGAATGTAATGATCCATTGCCTCCTGCACCGCCGTGGTGAATTGAAGAACCTGATAATTGACGTCAAATGATTCGCAGGATAAGGAGCAGTCGAACGTAGAAAAGTGGTTATATAATCTCTATAGTCACGAGCAGCGAAGTCATGCAGTTTGCCTAGATAAAGTGAGACTCAGCAGCCGGTATACGGCTGACAGGTACATTCAAGGTTATAGCCCCCCTCTAGTGCAGGATGATATTTGTCTGTTGGTACTAAGGAAATCCACCTCAGTAACAGAAACGTTATCAATGTCTGAGAAACAAAGGTCAAGCATAGCGCCTTCACTATTTTTAACCCTGCTAAACTGATTCAGGGCCACGAAAGAGGCAAAGTCAACAAAATGATCGGCCTTCTTTGCACCGTGATAATTACTTGAAACAACACTGTGAGTTTCCCAGCATACACCTGGTACATTAAAATCGCCAAACACTAATAGTTTGCATTCCAGCCAGTTTGTCTGCTATATTCTCTAATTCAAGGAGACAATCATTAAACTCCTGAGGTTCAATGTACGGAGGAAAATAAAAAGTACCTATCAGAACGCGTTCTCTATTATCACGCTCCAGCTCTACCCACACAGATCCCGAATAATAATAATAATAATAATGCTTATTTACGCATGTAGTTCTATATGAGGGGTCGTCGAAGCCGCAACAGGCTTGTGGTCTGGCCGACAGATGATAATAATAATAATAAAAAATTGACGAATAATATTAATAATAATAATAATAATAATAATATTAATAATAATAATAATATTATTAATAATAATATGTATCGTCAGGGTGCATCACAGTCTACAGTAACGAGTACATCTAAGCCTGCAATGGCTTGTGGGGCTTGACCCAAACATTAGTGAAATACATCTTACATAATTGAGACACAGTGGATGCAAATACGAGGTTTTAGGTGGCATGGAAACACAATACCTTCATGTTTCAAGGAGGCCGGCTCGACGCTATAATGTCCACTTGCCTCAATATTCTACCCCCATTCAACCCCCCCCCCCCCCGACACACTCACACCCATCACCCTACGCACAGACAGCAATAAATGCAATGGCATAAAAACCCATGAACAGACACAGGACCTGTCCTGGTAATATAGTATGCTCAGGACCTTTTTCAGCTTACCTTCTTTATACATAATGAACAGAGTCGGGTAAGTTGTTAAACAAATGTGGAATGTAATACCGTCGGACACATTCTCCAAATCTTGTGCGACACCGAGGTATATCAAACCTGGGAACATTTCTTAATGCCCGAGATGTAGTATGCGGAACTTTGTGGTCATTAGACCAGCAGCACCGAAGGATTGCAGTTTGTTGGAATAGCGCATAAAACGATGGCAACTCGTGGAGACTGAAATAAATGATCACTTGAAGCAAAAGCAGAGTTGTAAGCCAAGCTCTTTAAGATCCCCCTGAGGACACTATCCACCCTAGAACGCCACAGACGAGAACAGTTTGCAAAGAGTGTTATACCTATACCTAAACACACTATACACTAAGGAATAAACAATCACTTTTTTAACAAAAAAATGTGCATTAACACCTTTGTGCTATAGAGGAAGCATGAGATACCTCTTAGGCGTTTAGTGATATAAGACAGGCGTGTTGTCCAAGATAACTCCGAGTCAAAGCAAACCCTAGATATTTAACTGAACTGACATATTCCAGAGGCACTACAGCAACAGGCAACACAGTTTGAAGAATGAAGCAAAACAGGGACTTATAATATTAATAATGATAATAATAATAATGGATAATAATAATAATAATAAATTTATTGAATGGAGCACAGCAATGTTTGCGTGACGGGCGCATCAAAGCCAAAACAAGGCTTGTGGGATGCTACCCTAAAATTAACACTTTGAACTTTGCTACCCGGTATACAAAAAGGAAATAAGACAGATTGACATAAACACGTCCTTAGAATGTCCCAAGGTCAGAGTCAGCAATTGGGTGCATGCACCACACAGAATCACACCTCCGAATACGGATGCAAGTACATAGATAAGGTTTAAAAGAACTTAATATAAAAATAACGATAATCACAAAGACCAAAGTGTCGCGCCTGATGAGGAAAAGAAAAGAAAAAAAATAGTCAGCGAAAAACGAAATTGCAGTACACGGCGTCCAACGAGCGATTGTCCAGGACGTCAAGGCTACACAAGTGCAACACACACTGGGAAACACTAAACAAAGTAAAGCAGAGATCATCAAAAACTCATACTTCTAAGTGATTTCTTAAGTTTACGGAGCGAGGTAAGGCCTAGAAGCTCGGGCGGCAGCTGTGAGAAAAGCTTTGGAACGTAATATGCTCGCGTACTTTCACCGTATCGTGTATGCGCTAGAGGTATTTGGAAAGGCTGCACGTGTCGGAGGGCACGAGACGATGAGCTTAAAGTTTTGAATTCAGAGCTCCAGAAATGTCGCAAAAATAACTGTATGAACATAGAGGGTGTGAAAGTCAGGCAGTTGAAGAATGTCGAAAAGGGTGGTGTCCTCAGGTACTTGCATGTTGTAGGAGGAACACTCCTTAGGATTGCGTTTTAAGGATGCTGTCAATTCTGGCTCTCCAGAAAGCGGAACAATTACCAAAAACCGTTATGCCATACCGAAGGATACAGTAAACCCAAGATAATAATAATAATAATAATAATAATAATAATAATAATAATAATAATAATAATAATAATAATAATAATAATAATATTTATTCCGCTTTCATGTTTGTTTTCGATATTTTCGGGCCCGTCAAAGCCAAAGTAGGCTTGTGGGACATGGCCCGGAAGAGGTAGCAAGTCATTATATACATCTAGTTAACAAACTAACACCGATAAAGAGTCATAGTTGTCCGGGGTGGGGGAGGGAAGGGGGAGGGGAGGCGGCGGTATAGTCAATCACTTTGTACATGGCACGGATAGAGATAGTAGATCACAGCGGACTGGTACAAACATTATAGACATATGTACAGGTACATGTAGAAATACACACAGAGTATACATATATATATATATATATACATGCCACGGACAGAGATAGTCAATCACAGTGGACCAGTAGAAACACTATAAAGATACATACAGGTAAAATAAAAAGATTCCGACAAGGTTGTCAAAAAGAAAAAAAAAGGTAAGGAAACATTAACGAGTACTTAAGGTAGAGTCCAATCAATTAGGAATTTTTTCAGTTGCTTCTTTGAGGTAAGCGTAAAAATGTCATCAGGAAGCGAATTAAATATTTTCGGGACATAAATATCACGAGTAGCTTGTCCGTACCGAGTATAAGAACGAGGTACAATATAGCGAGGACAATCTCTTAGAACTCGGGAGGACATGAATGCTTTTTTGAAATCATCCATCCAAAAGTGGCGCAGAATTACTGAATTTACGAACAACTTTCGGAAGGAAGGTAAACCAAGATACTCAAAGATACTTCCGCATTCTGTCAAATCACAGTTATATGCCACGCTCTTCAGTAAGTTCCGCAGAATATTATCGATGCGTACTTGCCATCTTATGGGGCAATTGTAAAGAATAGTAATTCCATATCTTAAAACGCCGTATGCAAGACTGCTGGCAATAGCTCGGCGCACACAGATCGGAGCAAGAGGCCGAATGGTGTACAAAAGCCAGGCAGTACTTCTAAGTTTGCTACAAATATAGGACAGGTGGGTGTTCCAAGCAAGGTCGCTGTCAAAATAAACTCCCAGGTATTTAACTGAATTGACATAAGAAACCGCCGTACAGGAACAAGAAGCACAATCAGAGGTATGAATGAACAAAGGATTGTTTGTCACAGTTTGTTTTAAAGGATTTCGAAAGCATACTAAACTAGTTTTTGAAGCGTTAACTTTGAAACGGTTGTCACGAAACCAGTTCATAGCAGTGAAAACAGCTTGTTGTAGTATTTGTACAGCTGATGTGTAGTTGGTGTGACACGCGACTAAAACTGTATCATCCGCATATTGAAATATATGACAATTTAAGATGTTTTCTTCAAGATCATTCACATAAATATTAAACAATAAGGGGGAGATTATGGATCCTTGTGGAACGCCACATGTCAGAGACACCTGTGTGCTCATGTTTAGACCTCCCAGAGCAACAACCTGGGAACGATTCGAGAGATAATTTGTAAGAAGTGTGTGAAAGTTGCCACGAAATCCCAGCTTGTGCAATTTCTGAAGCAGTATACTGTGGTCGACCGAGTCAAAAGCTTTAGAAATATCTAAAAATAGGGCGCAACTGTATAGATTATTGTCAAAAGCAGAATGGAGGAGGTCGGAAAATTCTTCTAACAGTGAAACAGTTCCAAGACCCTGTACAAAACCGAATTGTCTCGGTGAAATTGCTGAGAACTTGTTGAGGAATCCTGACATAGTTATTAGCAAGTGCTTTTCCAGAAGCTGACCTATGACAGGCAATATGGAGATTGGTCGGTAGTTTTCATATTTGTCTTTTTGACCCTTTTTGAAAAAAGGTTTAACAAGTGCTGTTTTTAAGGCTCTTGGAATTACACCGGTCGTTATGAAACCGTTTAGCATGAATAAAAGAACAGTAGTTAAAGCCGCAAAGTTGTGTCGTAGAATTCTGATCGATATGCCATCAATTCCGTTTGGTTTCGTTTCTTTGAAGCTAAACACCAGAGAATGCAGGTCAACATCAGTGATGGTAGGTAAAAGTGCTGATTCACAAATTGAATTATTTAGGCTGCAAGCGCCGAGAGAAGCCTCAGATGTTACTCGTGATGTGCTTGCAAAATAATTGTTGAATGAATTTGCAACTAGCTGGGGATCATCTTTAAAGTATTGCAAGGGAGACTCTGGATATGTATTTTTCCCACGCAGTTGGTTGACGATGGACCACGTCTGTTTGGGGTTATTTGCGGCTTTATCAAACTGTCCTCTAAAGTAGCGCCGTTTTGAAGCGCGTATCAGCGCACATACTTTATTTCTTTCTATCTTAAATTCGAGGTGCAGCGCGCTATTATTTGGGGCACGCTTGGATCGTCTCCACAAGAGGTCTTTGTATACGATTGCTTTAATAATATCTGGGGTTATCCAATGGCTTTCCTTTTTTCGTTTCCTGAAACTGATTGGACGCTTCGCTTCATTTCTGAAAAACTGGATTTGTTCACAAAATTTTTTGTACACTTGACAAGCGTCGTTTGAGTCAAGTAATGATGACCAAGGGAAAGATTGTATGGACAAGTCAAGTTTCCGGTTATCTACGATCCAAGCGTCAGTCGTTTTATCTTCGCCTGGAAACTTCGACTGGAAACTTCGACTGGAAATAATAATAATAATAATAATAATAATAATAATAATAAATTAATATTGAATTATTTTTTCGGATGCCACAAAGTATGATTCGGGTCTGCCAAAGCAAGAATTGACTTGTGTGGCTAAACCTCCCTCCAGTAGCGTAGTTATAAAAAACAATTATATTCAACAATGTGAAAGGTGCATCAGCACATAGAAAACACACACACAAGTTTTAGAGAAAAAAATGACATTGAAGCATTGGTCAAGTTAGTGTCCACAGTTGTTCGTCTGTGGATAGCCACATTACATGAAAAACATGCACACACACACATCAATATATAAAACAATGAAGCACAGGTCACGTCAAGTTGCCACAGTACTGGAGGTGTAATAAAAATCACATCACTGGCCTAAGAAAAAAATTTACATCACAGTATTAAGACGCCCAGGAGATGAATATGGTTGGTGCAGGCACACTTGATTTATAATAGGTCTCGTAGGGCTTGTTTAAATGTTTTTTTCGAGTCCAACTCCAACACTTTTTAGGGAGACTCTTGAAAATATCCCGCACATAAAATATTATTTTTCTTCTGCCGTACCTCGTTGACATTCTCGGTACCTCAAAACGAGTGGTATGTCTGAGTGCCCGAGGTGCAATGTGGGAACTTTAAAACTGTTATTCCAAAAATGTCTTAAAACAACCGTCTCAGTAAACAGAGCTCGACATAATGGAAGATTCATATGATCAATTTTTTCTTGTTCTGTTTCGGCATCAGTGCCGTATATAATACTTCTAAATATTCCAGTCAAAATATTGTATATTTCTTTTGCCATTACGTAGAACACCCACCAAAAATGCTTATTCTATTTTTGTTAGGTGTTAATAATAATAATAAAAATAGTTTTATTGCTCCGGTTTGAGACTAGTCAAAATATAAGGCACGTTCGTCAAATCCATCAAGGGCTTATGGGACAGAACGTATGTTGGAGTGACATCAATTGAAGTAGTAGGAAGAGAAAAGTTAAGCATCAAAGTGGCATCAAGTGAAGTATTAGAAAAAAAAGCTGGAGCATCACATTGGTATTAAGTGAAGTAAAGAACAAAAAAGCTAGAGTGTCGCAGGAACAGTAACAGTACTAACAGAAAAAGGCAGCTTTGTCACAGTCTTGAAAAAAGTTCGTGAAGTTTCAGAGGTTAGTCATTTGACACCAAAATGTCAAACGTTTTACATACAAACAGTATGTACTCTGAGGCACTAATCATTAGGATCGATTAGCTCTAGTATATATGTCAGTCTTCGGTCCTTTCGAATCACAATAACTTCACATAAATATGAAAAAGTAAAAAGTAAAAAAAGACACAATGTTTACCAAAAATAAAAATTAAAAAGCACTCTTGCGGAAAGAAAGAGCAAGAACGTTTGGTCTTTTAAAACCGACAAACAAACGCAATCAACAAAGTAAAAAAAAGAAGAAAAACAAGCCGTTTATGGGGGATCCGTTTAAGGAAGTATGATGACGTAGAGCTTTAATTAGTTTCTTTTTCGAAGTGAGGTCTTCAAAGTTGGACCGATAGCGAGTTAAAAATCTGAGGAACGTAGTAACATCGCAAGTGTTTGCCATGACGTGTATAACACGTGAGAAAAAGAAACCGAGTGTCTAATCGTAGTTGACGTGATTCATTCATTCATTTCATTCATTCATTCATTTGTTTATTTTCTGTGCTCATGAACAGCTTGATGCCTTAATAATGATGCACAACAAAATGTTCCCAGGTTAGTTATAAAAAGTCTTAAAAGCTACGAAATTTGGGTTAAAAACATCAATATCTGCTCCACTGAGGATATTGTAGAAATGTTGAATACGGGTCATGGGACTGGTTTGGATGATGTGATTAACATGGAAAGTTGGAGAAACCCGCAAAACTCGACTCGGAACGAGAATATTAATAGCAGATGTGAGATCTGGGCAATCAATTAATCCATGAATACATTTATACAGAAAAACAATATCGCGCTCACGCCGTCTGGAACTCAAAGTAGGACATTTGCATCGTTCCAAGAGTCTCGCATAAAAATAATAAACAGTACGACCAATGTAACGATCGCTCGTAGAACTGATACAATTCCAGACTACAGAGGAGAACTCCAACTTGGTCCGGATTAACGAGAAATATAACCGTAGAATACAGGTTGATGTGGAGAACTCACGCGTGATTCTAGGAATTACTCCCAGCTTAGTCAAAAAGCCATTTAGAAGGTTGTTAACATGTACAGTAAAGTATAACGTAGAGTCTATGTATACAGCAAGATCACACGTGAACTCGACTCTTCGCAGGGGATCATTGCCCATCTGGCAACAAAAGTTAATTTTTTTCTACCTTTCTAGACAAAGACATAATAACGGTTTTAGAAGGATTGAGCGTTAGCATGTTCTGACGACACCAATTGCACACACGCCCAACATCCTCCATACGTTTTTCACAGTCTTCCAAAAATATTATCTGCCTAAACAACTTGACGTCATCTGCATATTGCAAGACGACCGAATAGCGAACAATTGAGCTCAAATCGTTAATAAAAACTTTGAAAAAGATCGGCCCAAGTATGGAGCCTTGCGGCACACCCGAAGAAGAAACATAAGACCGGGAGTGATGTCCAAGAACAAGAACAAAATTGTGTCTATTAGACAAATAATTTAGAAACAGGGAACGAAGGAAGGTACTCACGCCGTAGGATTCTAGTTTGTGTGCAAGGAGCGATTGATCTACTAGGTCAAAAGTCTTAGAGAGATCAAAATATAGAACGTCTTCCTGTCCACGTTGACACGCAGTAGGCGAAACAAATTTTAAAAATGACACCAGATTTGTCTTAACAGACCTTCCACGCATGAAGCCGTGTTTTGAAGGGCTTATCTTATGCTTAAAAAAATTTGAAATGCGCTCAAATAAAACAATTTCATAGACCTTAGCAAAGGCAGATAGCAACGACACAGGTCTGTAATTTGTAATGAAGTTCTTCCACAGGGAAGGAAATGTAAGGCTCTGCAACGACAAGTTAAAAATCTGCGTTAAGACGTGCGCAAAAATAGAGGAGCATCCTTTAACAATGAAGCTTGGAATGCCGTCAAATGCAACTGATAACTTCGGCTTCAGTTTCATGATGGCAAGTTCTATATCAGTAATTTCAAAAGATAGAATTGACAGGTGATCACTGGCATTATCACTGATGTCATGCACAGGCTGTCCAGTTTGGCCGTAAGAATAAATCGA
Source organism: Ixodes ricinus (assembly GCA_037355805.1). NCBI lineage: Eukaryota > Metazoa > Arthropoda > Arachnida > Ixodida > Ixodidae > Ixodes > Ixodes ricinus. The sequence continues at coordinate 601 of JAZHYW010038706.1, read as the reverse complement.
AGAAAAATAACTCGCGAATGCATTTGACACATCTTTGGGCTCAGACAGCATAATACCTAACGAGTCAGCTATGTTTATTGATGACGAAGTTGTAGTTAGTGCGATCCTTTACATATCGCCAGAAAAGCATTGGGTCACGATTGAAGCTGCGCTCTACTGACTCACGGTGTAATATTTTATCGCGCTTCAAAAATGTCTTTGCTAGCGCACGCGACTCCGAAAATTTGAGGTACCAAAAAGTGGAATTGGCAACCTTATATTTCCTATGGTAATGCAATTTTTTCTTAGAACTGATCTAAGCTCCTTGGAGTACCAGTGCGGATAACGACTTGTGTAAGGACGCTTTTTGGGAACGAACCTTTCAAGTGAATCTACGATATAGTTCGTGAACACTTCAACGGCACGATTTACATCGGTCGTACTATACATGGAAGCCCAATCTGCATTATCTAAATGTTGATAAAGGCCAGAATAATCGCCTCTTAAGAAAGCAAGCGACTCACAGTTTTTGTGCTTTACTTTCCCCACAGAAATCCTAAAGGAAACAGAAAAAGGAACGTGCCAAACATCCGGTAAAACAAGCGGATTGGAAACAGACGTC
>JAZHYW010038705.1:0-25229 GCA_037355805.1 Ixodes ricinus | reverse complement strand
AATTGAGCTCAAATCGTTAATAAAAACTTTGAAAAAGATCGGCCCAAGTATGGAGCCTTGCGGCACACCCGAAGAAGAAACATAAGACCGGGAGTGATGTCCAAGAACAAGAACAAAATTGTGTCTATTAGACAAATAATTTAGAAACAGGGAACGAAGGAAGGTACTCACGCCGTAGGATTCTAGTTTGTGTGCAAGGAGCGATTGATCTACTAGGTCAAAAGTCTTAGAGAGATCAAAATATAGAACGTCTACCTGTCCACGTTGACACGCAGTAGGCGAAACAAATTTTAAAAATGACACCAGATTTGTCTTAACAGACCTTCCACGCATGAAGCCGTGTTTTGAAGGGCTTATCTTATGCTTAAAAAAATTTGAAATGCGCTCAAATAAAACAATTTCATAGACCTTAGCAAAGGCAGATAGCAACGACACAGGTCTGTAATTTGTAATGAAGTTCTTCCACAGGGAAGGAAATGTAAGGCTCTGCAACGACAAGTTAAAAATCTGCGTTAAGACGGGCGCAAAAATAGAGGAGCATCCTTTAACAATGAAGCTTGGAATGCCGTCAAATGCAACTGATAACTTCGGCTTCAGTTTCATGATGGCAAGTTCTATATCAGTAATTTCAAAAGATAGAATTGACAGGTGATCACTGGCATTATCACTGATGTCATGCACAGGCTGTCCAGTTTGGCCGTAAGAATAAATCGAAGAAAAATAACTCGCGAATGCATTTGACACATCTTTGGGCTCAGACAGCATAATACCTAACGAGTCAGCTATGTTTATTGATGACGAAGTTGTAGTTAGTGCGATCCTTTACATATCGCCAGAAAAGCATTGGGTCACGATTGAAGCTGCGCTCTACTGACTCACGGTGTAATATTTTATCGCGCTTCAAAAATGTCTTTGCTAGCGCACGCGACTCCGAAAATTTGAGGTACCAAAAAGCGGAATTGGCAACCTTATATTTCCTATGGTAATGCAATTTTTCTTAGAACTGATCTAAGCTCCTTGGAGTACCAGTGCGGATAACGACTTGTGTAAGGACGCTTTTTGGGAACGAACCTTTCAAGTGAATCTACGATATAGTTCGTGAACACTTCAACGGCACGATTTACATCGGTCGTACTATACATGGAAGCCCAATCTGCATTATCTAAATGTTGATAAAGGCCAGAATAATCGCCTCTTAAGAAAGCAAGCGACTCACAGTTTTTGTGCTTTACTTTCCCCACAGAAATCCTAAAGGAAACAGAAAAAGGAACGTGCCAAACATCCGGTAAAACAAGCGGATTGGAAACAGACGTCAGGCTGTTGATAGGAAAGTTGGCCAAGGCCAGATCGAGCACATGTCCTGCTGAGTTATGAAGACCGTTCATTTGGGTAAATCTGAGAAGGTTAACAAATGAAAAAAGTGCATTCGCTTTAAATGATGCACTATGAGCAGACAGTGCAGAATCTACCAAATTTCAGTTTATTTCAGGAATATTGAAATCACCAAGTATGAGTATACGATGTTGATCCACATACAATTTATCCCCTAGCATATCTAATAGGTCGCAAAACTTAGATCTCTCGACATTAGGAGGAAAATAAAAAGTGCTTACAAGTAAGCTATTGTTATCACGAAAGAGGTATTTCAATTCAAACGGACTCGCACTCGAATTCGATATCAAACCGGCGAATAGCCCGTAAATGTTTCTTAACTGCTATTAATACTCCACCACCGAATTAAACGGAAAGTTTTTCGTAATCTCGATCGCGGCGAAACACTGTGTATTCGGGAGGGAAATAGTCCAGTGATGAAAATCAGCTATTTAACCCAGTTTCACTTGAAGAAATGATATCGTATTCACCTAAAACAACGTAAGTGAAAAAAAAGTAGAAACCTTCGTACGCAGGCCGCGGACGTTTTGGTAGAACACTGGACAATTCATTTGACAAGCTAGTTGGGCGTTGCTGTGTCACAAACATCATTGCACAATGCAACATCGAAAAATGGCATAAAAAGGAGCCCATTGGCCAAACGTCTGCATTGTTCACTCTGTCTAAGTCATCCTCGTTCACAGCAATGCGAAATGACGAGTAGCTATTTCGTGTCTAGTTTTTGACTTCGTGCATGTAAAAGATTTTCCTTCCAAAACTGCCGTTAGCACCTCCCCGACATCACTACGCGTAGTGTCAGGATTGAGACGCGATACAAAAAGCGCCTTGAGCCTTGGTGCTCTAGGGGCTGACGAAAGCTTACTGCTTACGCAGGAACCTGAAGATGGCTTGACTATTTTTTTCCGTTAGATGAGCGTAAAGCCATCGGCATCTGTAGACGCCTTCGGCACGGTCACCGCGGGCGGCAGTACGGAGGACCCAGCAGCCACAGCAGATGTAGATGTATTACGCAGATGGGCAGAAGTAACACTGCTTCCGGACGCCTCCAGAGTGGTTGATGCAACGAACCGGCCTGGTGAATCTTTCCCAAGAACCTCCGCGAAGCTTGTGGACTCAGGACCGGGTTGCGCAGACGGTGTTGTAGTCGGCCGTGGCTCAACGTTTTGGGCAGTAAAACGACGTAGCATTTCCGTGTTCTTTGACAGATGCAGAAGCAGAGACGCGTTTTCCGCATTGACCGAGACAACTTCTTTGACGAGAGAATCAACCTTGTCATGCAGTGCCACCAACATGCCTTTCAGACTGCCACACGCGCTGCAGTTTCCCACACCGGTGCTCACCGATGCCACGTCACAATCATCAGGAGGGCGTTGTTCCGTGATAGCACTAACTTCATCGGAGCCATTGCTCCTCGCGCAGGATTTACACTTGTAAGTGCCGACACCACTCTGCATGAAGTAATCGTAGTCATCTCTCACAACGTCGATGCACTTACAGTGAAAGCGGGTACCGCAAGGCCCCGAACATCGCAGGAATTGCATCCGGCCGATGAAGGCTACGGAGCACACCGAGCACACGTCCTTCGAGTAGGGCATGTTGCCAGCAAGGGAGCGCGTGAGCATGCGACTGCCCTCAATAAGTGCGCAGCGCTGGACGGGGTGTTTTAAATTCGTCATGCCAGTAGTGGGTGAGTACGATTGTTTCAAGCAAAAGAGGCTGTAACTTAGGCACGAAGAGGGCTTGAGAAGGATCGCGACAAGATGTCGTGGGTTTGTACAGTACATGGGGCAGGATGCTATTTAAGTTACTGTTAACTTTTTTGTGCCGTAACCCGGAGCAGTTGCCAAGAACTGTTATGACATAGCGGAGTATGCTATATGCTAACGAGTTAGCTATGCGTTTTCGGATACCAGATGGCAGGAAGGGCTTGATATTGTATAATAAGCAGGGAAATACTTCTTAATTTGGAACATAGTTTTATGAAATGTAAGTTCCATGATATATCTGAGTCAAAACGAATACCTAAGTATTTTAAGGTGTTTGAGTAAGCAATTGGAGCACATTGGCAGGCGATGCATTGTGATGTGTGGAGCAGAAGAGAAATGTCTAAAACACTGAGTCTTAAGTGGATTCTGAAAACCTACTGATTTTGTTTTTTGAGACGTTTATGTCGATTAGATGTTTGCCAAACCAGTCCATTAACTCGATGGAGCATTTCTGTAGCATTTTCTATTGCTGTAGGAAAATAAAGGTGACTCGTTAGCAGAAGAGTGTCATCAGCATATTGATAGATGATACAGTTTGAAATGGAGGTATACACGTCGTTGACGTATATATTAAAGAGCAGAGCTGATAGAATCAAGGCTTCTGGCAGACTTGGAAAAGCTTTTCTATTAAAATGTAATGGTTTACAGTGTCAAACGCCTTGGAGACGTCGAGAAGACATGCACATGTAAAAACATTAGACTCGAAACCTATATTTATGTTGTCTGAGACCGCTTCGAGAACATGTTGCGTACCACGTCCCCGGAATAAATCCATACCGGGTGGGAGAAATTATGTATTTTTCCACAAAAGAAGCCATCGTTATATAAATAACTTGTTTAAATATTTTAACCATCCATGGCAGAATAGATATTGGTCTATAGTTTTCAATTCGGTTTTGTTGTCCTCCTTTGAAATGAGCTTCAACAAGGGCGGTTTTGAGTTCAATAGGAACTGAACCTGTTTGTATTATTTTGTTGAAGATAGCAAGAAAAGTGTATTTTATATGGTTGAAATTTCTACTAAGATCGCTGAGGCGAATCCGATTGTATCCTGGGGGATTGTTCGGTTTCAGACCAAATGTTATGATCTCAAGGTAGAAAAGGCTAATTTGAGGAAGAAATGCCGACGCCATATTTGAGTTACGGATAGGAAAAGCTTATGAGTCATTTTCTCGGGCTTTGCCTGAAAATGTTACGCCATTTTGAACTCATGTCATGTAGGGAAGCGTTTACCGCCTTCCAAACGTTTAGCAGATGCGATTCAACTTGCTTGCAGAAAGATAGGATTTCTATATTAATATGATTATATTAATATGATTATATTCATTGACGCCACAAGAAAAAGCAAAAAAAACATTGCTTTATTGTGCAAACCCCCACACACGGTTACAATTATTTCCTTGAAGAAATCATTTTTGAACACAAATATATAATTTTTCGTTAGTGAAAAAACGACTACAAACACCGCCTCACAAGTGCGAGTTGATACATCAGTTGCAGCTGTCGTCATACATGATGTATTTTTCTCCTACACCGCAAAGAACGTCGAAAATAAAATCACAACCAATGGAGTGATGGCCAAGTTCGCTCTCAGGAACCAGAAGAGAACAAGCAGAATCTGCAATGCATGTGTTATTTTAAATACTACGATTTGTTTAATAATACCTTTGTGCAAAAACAAACTGTTCCTAAGAAAGCGAATTAAAACTAAGAGCAAAAACAGCGCCAAAATGTATCTAATTTTTAAATTCCTCTATTACCATGTGGTGCAAAGAGAGGCTGCAATGCACAGCAGTCTCCTAAAATTGGAGTTGCCTGGGATATTACTGTCAGAAGAGCAAAGAATCTGACTGTATGGTATGTACGCAAAAATCAGTGAGACCATTGAATTTGAAAAAAGTAGGCATTTGATAAGTTTATCTTCGCTTATCGCGTAAAACTGTAAAATATGCCTTAGAAAAATTTAAAGCACGTCATACGTGTAAGCGTTTTTTATTGCTACAAATAGATCTTACCGTCGACATAGACGTTTCGGATAAGACAACACTTCTTGCAGTCCAGGTAAGCGACGTATAGCGTGTTAGAGGTATTTCCTAAGGATATAAACGACATCATCTTTATACATTTTCAGACAGATAAGCAGTAATCTTTTCCGTAGTATTTGTCCCCTAGTAAAAGTACGCAGATATGTAAAAGAAAATTCTAGATATCAGGAACATTCTGTCGAGCAAACTTTATTTCGGAGTTTCCCGCCAAAAATGTAATATGGCCATACACTTGCTACAAGCTTACTATCTTCATCGAGAATGATGCGTTGTGTTTAGCATCTGACAACACTATTGGGTAGATTCACAAAGTTATCTTTATTATCCAACATGTGTTTCAATAGAGCTCTAAATTTAAATAGGAGATAACAATAAACGCAACTTTGAGCTGCGTAAAATGTATAGTGTTATCAGCATAAGTTTGCATCTAACAAAAAACGTTGCACCTCATTTTGTCCCATAAGGTTTCCGGTTATTTGATCATACAGAAGCTTCAAATATTTTAGTTGATAAGAAAAGACACACTAACCAAGAAATCTTGCTTACCTTCACCTCGGACATAGACAACATTTTTAGTTGTATATCCTTCAGATGAGTCAAGAGTCACCACCGTATTTCTGGAAAGAACAATCGCAGAAAAATATAACTAGGTTAATCTGCACCTGACAAAATTTTAGAAAACTACCACTGTTATTCACTATTAGTCTGTCAGATCTCGTGTACAAAGGAACGATTGTCACCAATGATAATCGATGAGGCGACGGAACTGCAGGAAACTAAACGTTTAATGTGGCGAACTTGTTCACAAAATAAAATAGATGAAGGTTAGCGTCGCAGGCGTCGATGTCGGTTAGCTGACATCGCTCCAGCGCTCGATCCTACGTGGGCTTCTGGAACATTTGACGTAGGAACATTCGGCGCCTAGAACATTCGGAACTCGAATGAACGCCACTGGAGTCCTTGAATTTCATACAATGCGAAAGTTACAGAGATAATAAAAATGTACGTCCGCCGCCAGGAATCAAACCGGGGCCTTTGCGTGGGAACCAAGCGCGATAACCGTTATGCCACGGGCGCGCTGCCTACTAGGCCAGCTGCGCGCGGCAATATAAGAATCACAAACCCTAACAAATATGTGTCTCGTGACCAAATTTCAGAAATTGCCCACTGCAGCATATTATATAGAGATTAACCGCCTTAAAACTTTGCCGCGATTGAGGGCGTGCGCCTGAATTTACGCATTATATAAAAGAACAGCGACAAACATATTGTTACAACGAAACAAAAACATATATCTTTAGTTTTGTTCAGTCAAATTATTTAGAAATAAATTAAAACGCATAATTTGGCAACCTCACTAAATATATTTTAGCGACCCTAACAGAATTGAACCACTATTTTAATAAATGTAGTGAATTGCTGGAATGTTCCTCCAAACAAGTTTAATAAATCGTCGTATAAGGTGGTTTCATTGTGTTCCTAAACTATTACTTTAGATGAGAAACAAACCTCAATTAATCGTATGATTTACAACGGTTATGCGATGGATTTTGCACTCTAGATATTGGGCGAAACTAAGGAGTTAAACATCGAAATGAGAGGTGCAATATTAGCATAGTTTAGATATTGAAGCTTACAAAGAACTTATACGTATTTTTATGCATGCAACCATCACTGTTATCATACATTTGATTAACTATTGCAAATATTATGATCAGCAAGAATAGCAAGCACTAAAAGTGGAATTGGCTTGACCGGGACTATAGTTTCTAGAAATCGAAGCGGATCGAGTTTAGCAAGTTATAGAGCGATAAAGTTCTCCAGAATATTTACATTTACCTGCATGGAACAAGTAATTTTTTTAGTAGTAGGATAAATATAGAAATGCAGTATTATTTTATATTTTCGGGATAGAAGAATGCGACGAAGTGCATTATAAAAATACTATTCTTCAGGGTTTACGTAACATATTTCTTATTGGTTATTCTTCTTCATTTAAACTATACCGAAGCACACACAGGCATCCACGCGTTGCGTGAGCAATGCCTTGTGTTTATTTAAAAGGCTATGGAGCAGCCAAAACAGAACACAGCTCGCCAATATTGGCATAGCAGAGACTACTGCACTTTACGGAAAAAGCTTGGCAGTGTTTTAACAACACCCTAAACATTCTGGAAATCCATAGCTAACAGTTTAGTTACCTTGAATATGCATTACACCAGTTCAAGCTTGGTGATTATGTTAGCGCAAAAGCGTACCGCCCAACCCACTCACAGCTCCGCATACCCTCTCCCTTGCGCACACCCTCTTGCTTCCGCGGGCTAATATTGAGAAAGCTCTCTTGTCAAAATTTACAATGCATTGACGTCCCCGTTATTTCATATTTATTTTTAATATCTGGTACTTACACAGTCTGATTTCCAAATTTAAATATTGTTGGGAATTCACCGTCGGCTTGTTGGTCCATTTCAAAATCATAGATGCACTTAGCAGTTCCCCCAAGAGCTGGATCAAACTCGTAATTTCTGTACACTGTATACCAGGACTCTATTAGTGGGAAGCACTAGATAGAATTGGAGAAAAAGAAAATTTGAGTTTGTATATTAGCATAACACGTTGTAATACCCTATTGAAAAAGATCTTTTACCGCAATTTCATTTACAGTAAACTATCATTTTATTCGATTATGGGACTCTTTTCACTTCCGGTAAAGCCGAAATTTACCGGAAGTCGCTCAAATTTTTATCGGAATGTCACCGTATTTTTTACCGAAATGTCAGCGGATTTTATACCGGAATATCATTTCCAGTAAAAAATCTATTTTAATGGATTATGGGACTTTTTCATTTCCAGTAAAGCGAGAATTTACCGGAAGTCATCTGGATTCACCAGAAACTACTGAAAGTCACCGGATTTTCCGCAATTCAACGGAACTTGCAGTGTTTTTATTTTCTTTCGGACGTCAACGGAAGGCATTTAGGAAGAAGCCTGTGAACCGTGGGTGGTATATGTTTTACCAGATGCTGGACGATTCGGTAACAATTAAAGTAGCAAGGTCCATATAGACCTCAAGGTTCCATGCTATTTATTTAACAGGGTCTATACCAGTGAAACAATTTACACAGCTGTAGACAAGAACAATCAGACCAAATATGAACAACCGAGTTCTTTGTCGCAAAAAATATATTTCAAAGTACTCACAATGCCGCTGGGTAAATTCCTAGATGTGCGGTAGCTCAACTAATAAAACCGAGCAGCTGCAGCAAATGGGCACACACACAAGCTGTCACTAGCAAGCATAGCGAAAGCCATGAACGCGCGGAACGAACATCCGCCGCCGTTGAGAAATCACGGGCACAGTCACGATGTCGTCCCTGATGATGTCACCGAGGGTACACCAGGCGGACACGTACACACTGTCAGTAGCACGCTTATAGCCGCGTTCCACTAGAGCGACAGACAGCAACAAACGACAGCGACGCACGACAACAAGCGACAGACGACACCGACAGACTGCCTGCTTGTCGGAGTCCGCCGTCCCACTTGGCGGACACGGTGGAGAACGCGGGGACAAGGAAACTTGTTTCCTAGTGGAACTGGAGTTGTCAACAAAACACTTCGAAATACACAGACAAACTGAGTCTGGCGACGCGGTTTTCGTGTTTTGCTCTTTGGGCATAAAACGCGCCGACAAACACGATGAAAGTGGACACGATTACTTTATTTCTGTTAAAGATTCCGCCTGTCTTCATTTGCCGTTGGCGACTTTCTGCAAACAGTCTTGACAATCGACAAAAGACTTTTTTACCGAACTAGAATACCCGAACTGTTCCTTCTTTGGGTCGTTCGAGGAATTCTATGTGAGCACTCACGAATTTCACGCCGATTTCGAGGATGTTTATAACCTTATACCCGAATGACCGAGGGCAGGCGTTTTTGAGGACAGTACGGCGTCTCGATTATCACAGAACGCGATGACAAGTCTCTCCGTGTGCCGGAATGGCTTGCCGTGGAACGTTGTGTCCCACTTCATGGTGAGCGGTCTTACTCTGGTCACTCCTCGAACGTGATGTGTCCACCTCGCGCACCAAGTTTTAGCGAGCAAAGCCAGCCACAGCAAATTCCTTTTCGCAACACGACCGCCCATGCAGCGCCAGCAAGCAAGCCGCGCCCGCGACCACTACGAGCAATCGAGAGACCGGAACTGCGGGAACGAGGAGTGGCCGCCAAGGGCCTCTCTGAAGGCCAAGCTGGCGGAGCGAGCCACGGGAGGAACCGGGAAGAAGGGTGGGAAGGGAGGCAACAGAAGGCACAAGCAGGCGAGGAGGATAAGTTTGTCTCCGATACATGTTTCTCAGTGGAACTGCTTGCTGCCTTCAAGTCCTACGACAGACAAGAACTCGTCCGCCATCGATCGTTTGTCGCCTCGTGTCGGCGATCGTCGCGGGTGTTGGTCGTTGCAGGGGGACAGCATCGGCGACACGCAGCTTTGTGGTGTCGTCGGACAAATTTTGGTGTTTGTCGCTCTAGTGGGAACGAACATCTGCCGCCGTTGAGAAATCTTGGGCAGAGTCTTTTCGCTCGCTGGAAGCTTCTGAAGCCGGACGGACAAAGAGGCGTAAGGAACAGGTTACTAAAAAACATTTTCTTTTCGTCTGCACCAGCTGCGCTGGAAGATACAGGTTGCACACATGGAACGAAAAGCCGAGACTGAGCGTCCGTTCCTGGCCGGCCGTTGCTCGTTGATGGACAAAGAAAGCGGTTTTCTTCAAAAGAGTCAGCAAAATTACCCTCTCACATTTTCCCCACAGACCCAACGCGAGGGAGAGAGGGGATGTGGGGACTCGATCCTTGGTGCGTTCTAGGCACCATAATTACACACCCAGCTTCCGCCTTGTCTCGGCTTGCCGTCTGCCTCCCATCGCGTCGGCTTACGAGTGAAGTTCGGTAAACAGGAAACGAGTCACCCGTCTCGGGTAAGATTTCTCGCAAACCGGGTTGTCTGGGAAACAAAAGTGACTGCCGGTGACATTCAAGTGAAATCTGAAAACTCGCTGCCGGTGAAATTTTAACGAAATCTGTTTGCCTCCAAATGGTCCAGCAAAGACTGGTAAACTACGCTAGATTCTGATGAAAACGGATGAAACGTGACCAGTTTTCACCAGATGTCGCTGGAAGTTCACCGAATGTCACTGGAAGTTTTTGTCGGATTTTTCAACAGGGACGCACAGATCACCACAGTTATTGCTTCGTTTAAAAAATTAAGCACAGATAATGCTTATGGTGAAAAAATCTTGTCAATGAGTTACCTTTAAGACAAAGAGAGTGTTTGAAACCATCATAATTTATTGACACTTAGTACGAGTGGCAGCGTTAGTTCATCGATTGAATCATGATATCGTCGATATATCAAAATAACGACTATATTCATGTACCAAACTACAAGCTCGGGATGAAAATAATTATTCCACCTTTTGAACATTCCTGCTGACACCAGTTCAGTCCTCAATAAGTCACATGTGAGTGAATATTACCTAGAATAGTCTACAAACCCTTCTCAGCATCTAACTTTGACTAACTCTCCTGGGTAAGTCAAGGATGAAGACTATGTGATGATCACTTTGCATCTGGTAATATTTGACTGGGTGGCTTTATTTAATATTTGTTAAAAACTTACAGAAAAGTTTATGTTGCTGTATTTGAGTAAGTCTGCACTCATATCAGTACAACTTACTCGACCACAAAGCAAATTCTTTTCACAATTATAATAACTCTGTTGTCAAGCTCAACGAATGCAGACCTAATTTTTCTTACGGAAACATGGCTCAGTAAACATGTCTGCAGCTCTGAAATTTTCCAAGGAGATAAAACATATAATGTATATCGTTTTGACAGAGACGGTAGACATGGAGGCGACATCACTTAGCCGTATGACAGAGCATACCTTCATTTTGCGTAGATGTTTGCTTCCGATCTAGAAATGGTTTGGGTTTGTATCACTTTATAATAACACAATAATTTTACTGGGTGTCTGCCACCGCCCCCAAATAGCGCAGTGACCATTTATTGATGACTTGCATGACGTTATGAATTCTATTGTTTGTCAGTATCCTAGTCCTCCTATTTTTTATTGAGAGATTTCAATTTTCCTGATATCATGTGGTCTAACCCCTTTCTTCTCAACGCTGATTTCAATTCAGAGTCAACATTTTTTTGGATCTGTGTGCATGTTTTAATTTGACACAGCTGGTGACGAAACCAACAAGGTATGCCAATGATGCCACGAACACTAATCGATTTAAGTCTGTCGACACCACTGACCGTCTATCTTCCCTATACGTATCTTCCAGAGCTTAAGTGATCACTCGTTGTTAAATTTCGATCTCAAGGTTGCTCCCCAATCAATATTAAAAAAGTAAAGCTTATTTCTGACTACAATAAGCCAATTTAGATCTTACTAACCAAGAAACTCTTGCAGCTATCTGGACATATATCTGCACAATTTGATCAACGAAACGTCGGAAAAATTGGAAATTATTTTGTTTAAAAGTGAATCGAACTGACTGATGCGCATGTACGCGTCAGGCGTATTCAATCTGATGCTAAAGCACCTTGGTATACTAACACCCAAAACGTCTTTCTAATACAAAACAGCTACTTTTTTGTTTAGCTAAATTACGTAACATGATTGATTGGTGGGAAGCATACTTTGCGGTTGAGGTCGAATATTCCCAAGCTGTATCTGACGTCAAAGAAAATTTTTTTAAGAACACTTTACCGAGTCTATTGTAAAATGACCCCAGAAAGTTTTGGAAGACTGTTAACATGAATGAAGACGGCTTAATTTATCTTAGCTTGATGAGTCTGGGGCGTTAATCCACTCCGTCAGAATATCCATCAGTGTTTAATAATGTTTTCTCAAATAGTTTTTCTGTAGTGTGATGGAAATGTAGTTTATGACGTTCCACGTTGTGAGTTTAGCCCTATGTTTCTAATTTCCATGGAACCTACTGGAATTGTAAAGTTAATTGATTCATTGGAAGTATCATCGTCATGTGGAAGCTGATAATATTAATCTCAAAATTTCTAAGACAAACTAAAATGTACTCATCCTTTTTTTGGCCAAGCTTTTCCAGCATTCTCTTGAGTGTGGAACGCTCCTAATAGAATGGAGAAACTGCGAAGGTGGTTCCACTACATAAGTCTGGTAACAAGCATTCTCCATTAAATTATCAACCCATTTCACTAACAAGTATTTCCTGTAAAATAATGGAGCACATACTGTACTCTCATATTTTTAATTACTTAGAATCAAATTCATTTTGATCCCTACTCAACATGGTTTCCGTCGCTCATTTTCTTGTGAAACGCAGCTGCTTTATTTCACCGATTGTTTGTATTCTATACTGGACAAAAACCATCAGGCTGACTGTATTTTTCTCGATTTTTCTAAAGCATTCGACAAGGTTAATCATAAGTTACTAATGCTTAAACTTTCTTCATTAAACCTAGATCCTAATTTGTTAACCTGGCTGGAATGCTCTCTTACCAACCGCTCACAATATGTAACTTTAAATGGCAATAATTCATCCCTGACTGATGTGGTATCGGGCGTGCCCCAAGGTTCTGTTTTAGGCCCGCTTCTTTTTCTAATATTCATAATTCATTTACCAATTTGTGTTTCTTCCTCCATGCATTTATACGCAGATGATTGTGTAATTTATCAGGAAGTTCTTGATGATGATGATGAACGCCTTTTGCAGTCTGATTTAAATAATATTACTCTTTGGTGCAAACAATGGCGTATGAAACTAAATCTAACAAATACAACTAACAAAGGTTTCAGCAACACCTCCACATTACTGACCGGTCTGTCCACGGTCCACTGATAGCTACGCCTATAGCCAGGCGCACTACCGTACAGCTGGAAGCCGTACTAGCCTTCCGCGGGCATGAATGCTGGCTAAACTCGGTACGCGTGCTAATCATTAGTCTCGCTGCCTTCAGCTGACTCAGGTTCATCCTGACTTTACCGCCACTTCTTGGCGAACTGCCTTGCATTCAGTCGATTAATAATTTCCTCGCTGTTCAATTCACAATGTCTAATCGCTAACGTACCGCATGTTAGGATACCTAGGACGAAACTTCGGAACAGCCCCAGTATAACTTAAAACTTGCTTCTTTATAGCATTCTTGTACGGTCCAAAATTGAAATACGCAGCCTCTATTTGGGATACTACAAACTCAGTGCCTTTCTACATAAAGCTGTCGAACTAGTTCAAAAAATAACGCCGTTCGTTTCATTCTGTCTAATTATAATCGAACAGCCAGCATATCATCAATGAAGTCCAGTTTGTTGTTGCCCTCTTTGTCATTGCGTAGAAAGTTTTGCGACTTTGACTGTTTCATAAAGTATATCATCATCAGTCGCTGCGAGACCATTTCTTTACATTGCCTAACTATTACTCTTCCCGTCTGGACCATCGAAATAGTTGGATTAACACGTTGCCAAACAAACACTTGCTTGTATTCATTCATCCCGCATACATCAAACGACTGAACCACCTTCCAGCAGGTATCGCAACTATACCCGATTATTTTCTTTTTCGACAATCTTTGTTTACATTTCTGTTTGATGAGCCAACATGAGTCGTTTAATTTTGTTTATTTTGTTCGTAACAGATATTGCTTGCAATCTTTGGCCGATCGCAGTGTATTTTTGATATTTGAATTCTCTTGCCTAGTATTTCTAGTAAAACATCAAGAGGGTCAATTTTTTGTGTTCGATGACCATCAGAAAATAAGGGATCAACGTTTAGTTTCTTCACATACCCGAATAAAATAATTGTTCGAACTTTTGAAGCTCGAATGTCAACACCTTAGGTTACTTTTGAATAAACTAATGACGCAATGCGTGGGCAACTCAATCCTGCGTTCTATTAGAATGTTAAAGAATCAACTGAACTCGCGTAGTATTTGTTTTAAAAGTACTGTTAGCCGGTATAAATATCTACATGCCACGTCACTTTAAGTACAAGTCATAGAACCTCCAGCTTGAGTTGGGACCATATGCTTTCAATCGTTTCTTTCTCGAGAGGACTCGAATTTTCCCAGAACGTTCATTATTCATCAAAGTCCGTCTCGAATATGTAAAAAAAAGATTAATGCGACACCATTCTTTAGTTACTTCAACCGGATTTCGCGATACGCTCTCTGACCTCGTATGCGCGTCGCGCGTATGCGCCGCGCCGATGCGGAGGCGCAGCGCGGCAGAGCGGCGCCCTCCGCATACCCACGCCGTCCGCATACGCAGGCGCCGCGCGTACGCGGACGTTGCCCTCAACGTCGTCCTAGAGGTCGTCCTAGAGGTCGTCTTAAACATCGTCTTTGACGTCGTCGTCGACGCTTTCCTAGACGTCATTCTGGAGACCGTCCTAGAGATCGTCCTTGAGATCGCCCTAGAGGTCGTCCCAGAGGTCGTTCTAGACGTCGTTCTCTGATGTCGTCTCCTGGGACGTCATCCTAGACGTCGTCCATGAGTTTATCCTAGACGCTGTCCTTGAGGCTGTCTTAAAGGTTGTCCTAAAGTTCGTCCTAGATGTCGTCCTTCAGACCGCCCTAGAGTTTGTCCTAATGGTCGTCCTAGACGTCATTTTTAACGTCGTCTAGGTCGTCGTCCTCGACGTTTTCCTCCCAAGCAGATAAGCCCGCGCCGCGCACTGCACGAAGCGGCAGAACGCACAGGTTCACCTCTGCGGCCAAGCTACGAAGGAATTATCGGTTTGAGTTGAGCTAAGTGCCACATGGTCAATGATGGTGGTGAAACTGCTTGAACAATAAACGATTGCACAAAATGGACAGGACACAAGCACGAAACTGCAATGATGGTAGGGAAACAACTTCAACGTTAAACGATTACACGGAGAAAAAATAGTAAACAATTACACACAATCGAAGCAATCACTAAACTTTAAAATCACGCGCTACAGTCGCACTGACGTCAGTGATTGTGTCGTAAACTATTCATAAAATAAACTGTTTACTCAAAATAGGCGTCGTCGCATTTACAGTGAGCTGCGTCGTGAGCATCATGACGAAGTCTGTCGAAATTTATAAACCAAAAAAGCGGTCTCTTCTGACACTTTTAACGCTTCCCATTAAGCGTTACGTTAACCAAGATTGATGATGTGAACATACCCAATAAAAATACTGACCCAAAAGCGTGATTCAGTTGGCTATAAGATGCCTTCGATATTTCGCTGCATATTGTAGGTTACTTAGAACCATGAGTGTTCCAAAACGCTGCACAAAATTAGCAAGGTGAATGAACTCGCTTCGCCTTCTATAAATTAGTTACTGCTGTGGTGCTTTATACTTCTGTAATCCTTAATCAAATATAATTGTTCAAGGAATAGTGAAACTGGTACGTTTTGGATATTAGACCTCCTGCTACAAAATGCAATGAAAGAATGTTTCATCATTATAATGTTTTAATTTTTTAAATATTGTGATATTAGTGAAATCACTAGAGTTTTCAACAGTGTTCAAATATTATTGCAATATCTGTTATGAATGCACTACTCATGCAACGTAATGCCCTATTCTCCTCGACCTATTTTGTTTCGTATGTCACAAAATAGTTGATATCTCGAGAGCATTACCAATATCGCGTAATGTTCATTCCACCTTTGAGTGTTTTTTTTCTTCTTTTGTATGATATTCATTTGTTATCTACAATATACTCAGAGCCAAACTTTACGTATCCGCAGCGGGCTAACTAAAGATCCTCTTTTAGTCGGGTTATTTTTTTTATGTACAATCGTGAAACGTATTCCGAAGGCAAGTTCTACGGAGTAAAGGAAAGAATATCATGTCGTCAACATAGTTAAAAACTTGCAAAGCCGTAGTGTCTTCTCTCCTCGGGATGTGAGGAAGTAAAATGTACCGCACAAAAACAGATTTATATTTACTTTCGAACAATCGTTGCTGTGAATACTAAAACAAGAAAAAAACTAGATATCATGTTTGGATGTAGAGTGGTTAGTGTAAACTGGAACACCCGTGGTAGGATATTCGACATAAAGCTATTACAGGCATCGTTGTTCCTTCAGTCTACTTAGTGACACATCGGTGTTTAATACTGGGGAAATGTTACCTGAAACGTACACCAAACGGACGGCAAGAAAGTCAAACCGCAAATGTTACCTGAGATTCGTCTTGATATTTTCCAAGAGCGGGATTTAAGTCTAGCCACATGGAGGTTCCACAAGATACGTGGACATAAATTAAAGTGATTCCTGCAAACAAATATTGATACATGCTTGGAGGAGCCGTTTTGACAGTTAATGAAAATCAACTGGCATGTAGCTGTGGGTTTGCGTGCGTATTACTCCGGATTTATAAAGGAGAGAATTGCGAGACTTGGGTTTTGTTTAACGTTGCAGCTGATGTTTTTGTCTGTGCCTACAAAAAAGCAACAGTGCCATCTGAAAAGGTCGCATGACCTTTCCACGCTCTTCAGTTTTATAAACAACCTTAATACTCAAAATTATTTTTGCCTATAATACGGGCATTTATAAGCTCTGGGCTTTTTCTGAACGGTTCTCTTCAATTAGACCTTTCAGAAAAACAAGAAGTACATCGTGGATATAATTACCAATTATCTTAGAACACGTGCCATGACATAGAGGTACTTTTATATTTATGGTGATAAAGGGTTATGTTAAAAAATATGAATCCCACAATGCAACGCTGAAAATTCTGTTTATTTTTAAACGAAACGTTTCGTTTCCGAGGATGTTACGGGTATTTCGAAAACAAGTAGTTTTCCTTCATTTACATTCATGTCATTTGGGTGTGCGTATTGAGATCTAGTGATTAAATATTGCAATCACTCACACCATTGTAACAGTACTACAAGCCTTTCAGATGTTAAGCAATACCTAACAAAGCACCTGCATCATACGTTTCAACAAATAGCTTTTTGAACATCCGGTATGTCCTTGCTTCATTCATAATGACACAACACAAAGGGAATATACATGTACAGCCGTTTTACTAAGTCACAATGTGGTGTTCAAGTTGCACTAAGGCGTCACTTGCCAGTTAATGTCTTCCCACATTACAGTACAGCTGGCTGTCCACTTAAAAACCCCAAGCGTCTCCCAAGCACCAGCCATCACTGTTCAGAACCCTAGCACCATTGTCTAGATTATGCGAAGACGGAACCTGTTTTATGGTGCTTAGTTTCTCGGCTTGTGTCCTCGAACAACATCCGGAGAAACTAACAGTAGGCAGTAACACTGGAGCCATAAATGTGATGTTTAGAGTATTCCAGAAGAGTTCATGAGAATGTTGCCTGACCTTCAATTACTGTCTCCATTAATTTTTAACTACCTGCTTTGATTTATTTTTCACGCCTTGCAAAAGTATGATTGGCAGACCTTATAAATAACCACTTAACATCATGCACCGCTTTGTGAACAAAAAGGTTATAAGTAGGGTTCGAGTTTTCGGTTTAAACCGATAAAAACCGATAAAAGTACGCCGAATTCATTTTCGGAAATTCGGTTTTAACCGAAAAAGGTCAGTTTGTAGGTTCGGCGTTTTCGGTTTAAACCGATAAAAACCGATAAAAGTATGTCTAATCCGTTTTCTAAAATTCGGTTTTAACCAAAAAACCCAGTTTTTTAGGGCCGCGTTGAGGTGGGTGGGGGAGGAGAGAGAGAGAGAGGAGGGCTTTGCAAGGTTCGACATTGTGTGACGTCTTCGTGATTGCGCTCTTCCAAGGTTCAACAGGCAACAAAATAGGCCTTGGATTGGCCTTCGCGGGACATCTGTGTCCTTTCTGGGATCGGGCTTAGTGTGTCGAGTTCCCGGTCCCAAAACAAAAAGTTCGGATGTGGGCTAGTATAAGGTTGTTCGCTTCATGCACTTCAGAGGACATCGAGGAAAACCGTCAATACCTTTCTTAACATTTCCCTTAAACTTCTCTGAAGCTAAAAACATAAATTCAAATGGATTTTTTTTTTGCCATTCCGCTGGTTTTTGTACGGTCATCACCTCAGACGGTCACGTCGTCAGAATGGGAAGGAAAAATAAGCACGCTGAAGAAGTTATGCCCGCGAATTCCGCAATTCTGAAGTGTGTCCTGACGGAAGTTGTAGCGAAGACCACGCATGTATATGTGTCGTTATTCTTTGAGTGATCACAAATATCACAGCTACAAGGATCATCTGATCCGGTGTCCGATGGTGTTATTTCATATTAACTGGAAAAAAAACAGTGAACTTTTTTGAGAATCAATATACACCGAAAAAAAAACCGAAAATTGAATTTTAAAATAAACACCGAAAAAAGTACGCCGAATTTTGAAAAAATAAAAACCGAAGACGCGGAACCCTAGTTATAAGCTTCCACTCACTAAGGAAAGATGGGGGATTTGGAATTAAAATGGGGATCAGCCGAGACATGCTAAAAAATATCTATGAAGCAGTATTAAGGAGGTCCTTTGTATACCGCACAATCATTCACAATCTGGAGATTTTTCAAGTGAGCCCTTTGACTTCTTGACTGATGGTCACAAGATTTGTTAAAACGTATACCTAAGTAACTGCCCATTACAAGTTCAAGCTTAAAGACAGTAAAGAGAGAGCAGGCAACATCCAGGCAAACATTGAAGGCTGATCGCTGAACAGGGAACAAGAACTGCTTGTTTCCAAGCGCATTGATTGATCAAACATCGGCAAACCAGAAATAATTGGCTAGGCTACACGCACCAAGGATGGCTCATTGCCTACAGTTTGCTTGGGTGATTTGTGAACTAAAATATGAATTTGTAAAAAGAACAGTCTTTTTTATAAATTAATCCCGGTACGCTTATAATGTTTCACAAGGATGAAGCACCAAGCTAATCGTTACTAAGGTTGGCACACACCTTCAGACCTGTACCTTCATATTTCAGGGAAGCTCAAATACTCTGTTAAGGTTAGAACTGGAAAAAAAATAGTTGTTCATGCAAGAAGCAGGCTGGGTAATTGATTGAATAATCGGAATGCTTTCATAGACATTTTTAAACTGCGTTAATCGTAAAAAATTTGTCGACACAAAAGAAGGCAAACATTAAATGCTTTCACCACACAAACATGGGCGGAACACCTTCTGAAGGGTGAACTTTTGGTGAAATTTCTACATAAAGTTCAAGCACGATTTGTATCTCTAGAGAAGTGCAGAAGATTACACAAATCCCGACCACTTTGACGCCATGCGAGTTTAGCGCCACTCTAAAAGGATACTTCAACAAAATTTGAATTATACCCGTCTGGTTCAGAAATAGGCTGAATATGATCTACAATATTCGTAAATGACAATCGCACGTTTGTATCTTGAGCCTGATGGCTGTATTCTTTGTTATAAACGGTCCACTCTGGCAAACGCGCGGAGAGCAGCCAGCGGAGACCACGTTTGTCTCAGGACGATACGTCCCGAGACGCAGCGGACGCCGCGAGCTATCCCAGCCAATCCCGCTCTGTGGACGTAGCCCGTGATACGCTTTCCGCGCGTCGCTGTGCCCACTCTCCACGGTCACGTGACATTCTACACGGCCTTGGATAGGCCTGTATGGCTCGTAGCATTCGCTTAAAGCAGCCGAAGCACACCAGCGATCGGGCCACCACAAGGTACCCCAAATCTGTCTTGGTACGAATTTTGGAGTGCCGGGACAACCTTCTATAATATTGTAGAGGGACAATAGCCACTTCTGGGACACACAAAAGAGAGTCTCAGTGAGAGGTCAGTTCCTAACTTAGCTCTTCTCTCGTCATGGCCGGAGGCGAGACGGTTATTGTCACTACCTGTCAAGGTTCCTAGACGGGCACTACAAACGACGCGTTAGTGGCATCCACAAGGTGCGCTTTGCTGATCGTTTATTCGTTTTAAAATTCCCTTTTGTGTCTCTTTCAACAAGAGATTGGTGTGTCTGATATAATAATGCTCCATTTAAAACGAATAGACCGAGAAATAAGCGCCCAAATTTCGTCGTAGTATACCTTTCATGCCGTGAGGTTAAGCGCCGCAGAGACTTTTGTGAACAATCAAAAGAGGTCCCACTTGCCATAGAATATCAACGATTCGCTTTGCCCCATGCAGCTGAAGTGTGAGTACTTGCAACATCCGTGAGTGTGAGCATCTTTGAACTGTCCTCTATGACACATGGAGGCTGATTCATAATCGAAATTGTATATTGCGCCTTTAGTCGCATACTCAGCAAAATCAAAAGAAAAGGTCTTTTAAGATATGATGCATGGGAATGAACGAGAACGATTATTCGATTAAATATTTGATTAAATAATGGCGATAAATTTGGTAATATTTAAATCGAGGCCCAGCCCTAGCAATAAGAGTTCCTGATATTTATTTACGGAAGGTATATAGAGGCAGAAATATTTTACATGCACCTGATAAAGTCAAATGAGTTTACAATGTTGCAACCCGAGACTGGGGTATGAAATAGAAATTTAAGCAGGTTAAGTTGCAGCATGGCAAACATCCACCACCTCCGCCTGTAGTTTATCCTTTTTTTCACAAATGAGTTTGCAAGGCACGTGTGTCTTTGAAATTACAGAGCAGTTTCACGAGGGGTCATATAGATTATATACCACAATCGCAAATCACACAGAGTCAGAACAATTTCCACAAAAATAAGTCAGTGTTAATAGACATAATATGCTTCGTCCACAATGTTTGTTTTCACCTTTATATTTCTGTAGACACCGGTAAATGCACTAATCACTGCAGCAATGACATCAAATCTGGGACCAACTTGAAAAATGTCCTATTTCCCTCTTATAATAACGTGAGGTAGATAACCGAGAGTAATTTCTAAATTTAAATGGTGCCTAAAGAGGTGACTGTTTTTTTCTGCACGGTTAGAAATAAGACATATTTTGTGAATTTATAAAACAATATATAAAGTAAATATCATATTACGATCTGACTTGTGATCTAAGACCTTGGCCTATATCATTCATATAAAATTGATTTTCCTGAAATAGTAAGATAATTATAAGCAGAAAATATTTAGGGCAGCGACACTTTAATTTCATACAGCGAAGGACGAACTGGTGTCGTTCTTTTAAAATCGAACACGCCTTTCGTGTGGGTATTTTAAATACCTAAAAATATAAACATATATTGTAGCCCCATTTCCACACTGAACAAAACCACTTTTTTTAGGAAACCTTTGTTTCCACAAACATTTTGAAGTGAAGCACCGTGAAATGCTACATTTCGGCTGCCTCATTTTTGTACCAGTTCAGTCGGTTATTAAAAGTGAGAACAGAAAACACTCACACTATTTGAGTATGACGCATGGCCGATTTTATTCTTTAAAGACAGCTGTTTTGGCATATTGCATGCCAGTGATAAAAAATACCGAACATCGCATTCATGAAGTTTTTGTGACATTTTCCGAATCTTTGTGTCATGAG
Source organism: Ixodes ricinus (assembly GCA_037355805.1). Classification (NCBI taxonomy): domain Eukaryota; kingdom Metazoa; phylum Arthropoda; class Arachnida; order Ixodida; family Ixodidae; genus Ixodes; species Ixodes ricinus. Next base: position 3,539 of record JAZHYW010038705.1, on the reverse strand, counting down.
TTTATCATGCAGTTTGCTTAATAAATACCTATACGTATTTAGGCCTATGCATTGTCTTATCAACTGGTACAATTTTAGGTTAATTTATTTTATAAAATAATTTAAATGAACATTTATATTTTGTAAAATAAACTGTAGCCATAATTTGAACCCGCTTTGTAAAAGCAGTAGTGTTTCCCTTCAAATGTGTATCTATTGCTCCCGATAATGTTAACCTTCTTTTTTCGCATAATCACACTTCCCTCCTTTGGATATTTTTTATACTAGTGCTCAAATGCAGGTCCATGCACCTGAATCCTGCAAAAGGGTGATTAGTTTGGATAGTTGTTTTCACTTCAACTTTTAAGCCCTCAAAGGCTTAGGGCAGGGAATCGGAAGTGTTTGGGAGGTGAAGGGGCAAGGGAAGTGTCGGTGTAGAGGGGATGGGAAAGAGCGTGTGCGTGCTTCCCTGAGGCAAAATTGTCTGCGCCTGCCCCTCCGGCATTCAAAAGCCGCAAGCTACGCAACTGACAAAGATGCTCTTTATGATTCTATTCAGTTTTCAAATATGAAACATGCTGTCAATGTAAATATTGCTTTCAACAAAAAGGTTGTAATAAGAATATACATGATAACGTCTATTTGGGAGACCTACTGTATATTTCTGAAAGTCAAAACTTAAATGACAGCGTTTTATTCAGTCTCTCTGAAATTAATCAAGATAATCTTAAAGCGAGCCGTGTGGCCCTACGTGTGATGTACCGATTTTTTCTTTTGTAACAATCGAATATAAAATTGCAAATCAAGAACTGACCTCCATAGAGCTTTTTACAAAGCTGACCTCAGAAGATCCACGTTGAGGTGTTTCATAATGGGAAAAAGATAATTTTGCTATACTGTCAGTGTGCAAGCTCGACCTAATCAGTGAACGTCAGCCATTGTTAAAACTGTGCATATGTAAGTTTTAGCGTAAAACACTTGGAGGAGCTAGGGGACTGGAACGCCAGCGACAACAGCAGGATTTCTGTTTAGAGAATCGATTAGTTCAAACAACCCTTAGGATTGAGTCGGTGCACACTTCGGGACGAAAAGAACCTGACAAACGGAAAAACCACGAACAATATTAGGGATAAAAGATGTAAATTAAACTGAGATAAGACCAAGATGGGCCCCGATTCAGCTGCCCTAACTTTAATAATAATAATAATAATAATATTATTAATAATTATTTTTATTAGCAGAAGTTTTCAAAACACAGTACAAATACGGGTCTGTCCAAGCCAAATGGGCCTGTGGGACAGGACCCTGCAAGTCGGACGACAAAAAATATCAAGTCGCTCGTACAAATGGAAGAAAAAATAAACAGTAGGTAACATTTCGGCAGCGCAGGCGGCACAAAGTACTAAAGCAGATTTCGGGGAATCACAATAAATTGTTACATTGGTCAACATTGCTTTTCACTTTCTCCTTCTATTGGCGCTTAAGACACTCTCCGGAAGTTTATTGAAAACGAAGGGTACGTACTAACACCGAACTCCTTTGCCGTAACGCGTAACATATGAGGGGATAATAAAGCGTGGTGTGCATCGAAGACTCCGTAGATGCACAAAGGGGCGCTTAAAATTATTACTACAGAAATGTTGCAGCATTACAGTTTGCAAAAAGAAAAGAAAAACTTGGCATCTGTAGGATTTCAACAACATTAATATCAGGCAAAAAATCCATCTGATATCCTACGCTCTTCAACAAAGCCCTTAATATACGGTCAATTCTAATTTTCCACAGTTCCGCGCAACTCCCAAACACTGTAATACCATATCTAAATAGGCTATAGCTAAGGGGATGGGCGATTGACTTCCGAACGAAGAATTGCATGAACGCTCTACGATTAAAAAGTGTACAACAAACACACCGAAGTTTCCCGCAAGCGTACTATAATACATACTACTACTACTACTACTACTAATAATAATAATAATTTATTGCTCCTGTTTGAGACTAGTAGAAATATAATGCAGGTTCGTCAAAGTCATCGAGGGCTTGTGGGACAGAACCTAAGTTGAAGTGACATCGAGTGAAGGATTAGGAAAAGAAAAGTTAAGCATAGCAGTAGCTTCAAGAAACGTATTAGAAAAACAAAGCTGGAGCATCGCATCATTATCAAGTGAAGAAAAGAAGAAAAAAAGCCTTGGGCGTCGCAGTAACAGTAAGTGTACAATTAAAAAATGTCAGCTTTGTCACAGTCTTGAGAAAAGTTCGTGAAGTTTCTGAGGTTGGTCATGCTACACCAGAATGCCAAATGTTGAACATATAAACAGTATGTACTCTGGAGCACATAACCATTATGATCAATTAGCTCTAGCATATACATATCTATCAGTCTTTTGTCCTTTCGAATCACAATAACTTCACAAAGTTGGAAAAAAGTAAAAAGTAAAAAACTACAATGTGTTCCACAAATAAAACTTTAAAAAAATGTTCGAAAAAAAGAAAAGCAGGGACGTTTGATCTTTTCAACCCGACAAAAATCCTCAACCAGCAATGGAAAAAAAAAACACAGGCCTTTTAAGGAGTTTCGTTTAAGGAAGTATAATGACGTAAAGCTTTCCTTAGTTTCTTTTTCGAAGTCAGGTCTTCAAAGTTGGATGGTAACGAGTTAAAAATTTGATGTACATAGTTACATCGCATGTGTCTGCCATAACGTGTATAATAGGTGGGAACAAAAAACCGAGTGTCTAGTCGTAGTTGACGGGATGTTGGACGGGGTGTTTTAAATTCGTCATTCCAGTAGTGGGTGAGCACGATCATTTCAAACAAAAGAGACTGAAACTTGTGGGGTCTTGTCAGCCCCCCTCTCGTCGACAACCGGACGCCGGCGCCTGAGGACTCGTTTTCGGATGCCGCCGTGGCGAAGGCGGCGCCTTTGAAGCTTGGTGCCCGAGTACCTCCTCCCTCGGGACCCATCTCGAAGACGTTGGCGGTGTCGGCGGTGGGCATCCTGGGAACCCCCTCCCGGACAGCGTCGGCGCCCGAGGACCTGCACGTGCTACGGCAGAGCCGGACTGGAGCTCCAGCGAGAGACCGCCCACGATGGGAGACCGGAGGCTCCCGCCTGTCTGGTGCGCGCTGACGGCGGGAACAACGAGTAAAGTTGGGACGACGGGAGATGGGAGAGGGACTCTGCGCGGGAAACGGGCCACGACGGACGTTCGTGCGGGTGGCGACCGCGCCGCCGGCTTGGGCGACGGCCCGGTGACATGGTCCGGACTGAGACCCCGGATTCGACCCTCGACGGCGACGTCCACAGGATGCGGTGTGGAATAGCACCGCAGGGACGATCGGCATAAAGCAAACAGTGGCGGCGCACCCCTTCCAGGCTTCCTCGATCCCCTCTCCCGATCCCGAAAACCCCCAGCAGAAAGTGAGTGGAATAAACACCTTCTGCCGAGAGCTATGCGTTGCTGTGTCACGTTCATCCGGAGACAGGAGCCCGGGGAATCGGACTAGAACCCTACAAACTTAGGCATGAAGAGGGCTTGAAAAATATCAATAATAATAAT
>JAZHYW010038704.1:0-41061 GCA_037355805.1 Ixodes ricinus | reverse complement strand
CTCATTTTCACAAGAAACCAGCGTTGTTTACCAGTCTTTGGTGGAAATATAACCGGCAGCCACTTTCGCTGAAAGTTTTGCCAGAACCACTTTCGATTACCCGTCGCTGGAATCCTACCGGAAGCCACTCTCGTTTTCCGGACACCGAACTTCACTGGAAGCCGCCGCAAGGGGAACGGCTAAAGGCAAGGAAGCCAAGACGAGCAGAGGGACTGAGTTTGTAATGATGGCCGCCAATGCAGTAGCCTTCTCGTAAGTGCGTGTTTTAGCTTGAGACGACGTTGCAATTCTGCAAGAAGTGCGTGCAGCGAACTGTTTTGACGATCCAAAAAGGTGATCAGTGATCACCGGCAACTTGCTTTTGCGACAGCCAAAAGTCGGGGCCAGAGCAGGTACGAGACCACTCGGGCGGCATTCTCGTGAGTGCGAGTATTAGCTCGGGACGACGTTGCAATCCTCAAGAAGTGCGTGCAGCGAACTGTTTTGACGATCCAAAAGGTGGGCACTTTCACCCGTTTTCAACCGAAACCAGCTTACCAGTCTTTGCTAGATTATTTGCCGGCAAACAGGTTTCGCTGGAATTTCACCGGCATCGGGTTTCCAGATTTCGCTGGAATGTCACCGGCAGCCACTTTCGTTTATCAGACGACTCGGTTTTAATCTTACCCGAAACGGGCGACTCGCTTCCCTGTTTACCGAACTTCACTCGAAGCCGACGCGAGGGGAGGGGAAGCCGAGGCGAGCCGGGGACTGGGCGTGTAACTATGGCGCCTCGCACCAAGGACGAGTCCCCACGCACCCTCTCTCCCTCGCATTGGGTTCGTGGGGAAAATGCGCAGAAAGTCGTTTTGCTGACCTTTTTTTTAAGAAAACCGGTTTCTTTGTCCGTCAACGAGCAACGGCCGGCCAAGAACGAACGCTCAGTCTCGGCTTCTCGTTCCATGTGTGCGACCTGTATCTTCCAGAGCAGCTGGGTGTGCAGATGAAAAGAAAATATCTTTCAGTGACCTGTTTCTTACGCCTCTTTGTCCGTCCGGCTTCAGAAGCATCCAGCGAGCGAAAAAGACTGTGCCCAAGATTTCTCAACGTTGGCGGATGTTTGTTTCGCGCGTTCGTGGTTTCCGCTGCGGCTGCGACCCCAGCGCGCTCAGGGCGCATCGTGATGTGCTGATTTCTCAGCGGCGGATGTTCGTCCGCGCGGTCGTGGTTTCCAGCGTACTAACGTCTGGGCACCCGCGCGACGACATCAGGGACGACATCGTGAGTGTGCCCGGGATTTCTCAACGGCGGCGGATGTTCGTTCCGCGCGGTCGTTGTTTTCGCTAAGCGTGCTACTGACAGTGTGTATGTGTCCACCTGGTGCACCCGCGGCGACAACATCAGGGACGACATCGTGATCTGTGCCCGTGATTTCTCAACGGCGGCGGATGTTCGTTCCGCGCGTTTGTGGTTTTCGCTAAACGTGCATACTGACAGCATACGTGCGTGTGTCCGTCTGGTGCACCTGCGCGGTTTCGTTAGTTGAACTACCGTACGTCTAGGAATTTACCCAGTGGCAATGTGAGTACCTTGAAAGATATCTTTTGCGACAAAGAACTCGTGGTTCCTATTTGGTCTGATTGCTTTTGTCTACAGCTGTGCAAATTGTTTCACTGGTATCGACCCTGTTAAATAAATACATAGAACCTTCAGGTCTCTATGGACTAACCACTTTAATTGTTACCGAATCGTCCAGCATCTGGTAAACATACACCAACCACGGTTCACAGTTTTCCTCCTAAGTGCCTTCCGTTGAAGTCCGAAAAAAGAAAGAAAAAACACAGTAAATTCCGGCCAATCTTCAACAGTTTGCCAGAGTCTTTGCTGAACTTATCATCCTTTCGTGCGATAAAACGGAATGTAAGATAATGGTGCCTCACGCTCGCGAAATAATATTTATATAATTTGTAGTGCGTATTCGTTGCCCCCATTCCTACAATATTGTTGTTTGTTGGTTATGTTTCACCTGTGTTCAATGTGTCACGGTATTTTGTTGACTGCCTGGTCCCACATACATGCATCTTTGCTTTCGGGTGCCAGCACGCACGCGTGTATTTTTCAAAGATAATAAAGATATTATTATTCTTATCTGGTGATCTTCTGGCAAATTCTCGCTTTACTGGAAGTGAAAAGAGTCCTATAATCCAGTAAAATAGACTTCTACTGGAAATGACATTCCGGTAAAAAATATTTTTCAATAGGGTGGGAAGGCAGGCAACAGAAGGCACAAGCAGGCGAGGAGGATAAGTTTGTCTCCGAGACATGTTTCTCAGTGGAACTGCTTGCTGCACTTCAAGTCCAACGACAGACAAGAACTCGTCCGTCATCGATCGTTTGTCGCCTCGGGTCGGTGATCATCTAGGGTGTTGGTCGTGGCAGGGGGACAGCATCGGCGACACGCAACTTTGTGGTGTTGTCGGACAAGTTTCGGTGTTTGTCGTTCTAGTGGGACGAGGCTATTAGCGAAAACCCCGAACGCGCGAAACGAACATCCGCCGCCGTTGAGGAATCTTAGGCACCGTCTTTTTCCCTCGCTGGAAGCTTCTGAAGCCGGACGGACAAAGAGGCGTAAGGAACAGGTTACTAAAAAACATTTTCTTTTCGTCTGCACACCCAACTGCTCTGGAAGATACAGGTCGCACACATGGAACGAGAAGCCGAGACTAAGCGTCCGTTCCTGGCCGGCCGTTGCTCGTTGATGGACAAAAAAACCGGTTTTCTTCAAAGGAGTCAGCAAAACGACCCTCTCGCATTTTCCCCACAGACCCAACGCGAGGGAGAGAGGGGCGTGGGGACTCGTCCTTGGTGCGTTCTAGGCACCAGAATTACACACCCAGTCCCCGGGTCGTCTCGGCTTCCCCCTCCCATCGCGTCGGCTTCGAGTGAAGTTCGGCAAACAGGGAAACGAGTCACCCGTTTCGGGTAAGATTTCTTGCAAAACCGGGCCGTCTGGGAAACGAGAGTGACTGCCGGTGACATTCCAGTGAAATCTGGAAACCCGCTGCCGGTGAAATTCCAGCGAAATTTGTTTGCCGGCAAATGATCCAGCAAAGACGGTAAACAGCGCTGGATTCTGATGAAAACGAATGAAGCGTGACCAGTTTTCACCAGATGTCACTGGAAGTTCACCGGATGTCACTGGAAGTTCACCGGATGTAACGGGAAGTTTTTGCCGGATTTTTTAATAGGGACGCACAGATCACCACAGCTATTGCTGCGTTTAAACAAAAATCTAAACACAAATAATGCATATAGTGAACAAATCTTGTCAAGGAGTTACCTCTATGACAAAGAGAGTGTTTGAAACCGTCATTATTTATTGACACGTAGTACGAGTGGTAGCGTTAATTCATCGATGGAATCGTAAGATCATTAAATATCAAATTAACGACTATATTCAGTACCCAAACTACAAGCTCGCGATGAAAATAATTATTCCACGTTTTGAACATTTCTGCTGACACCAGTCCAGTCCTCAATAGTCACTGTGAGTGAATATTGCCGCGAGCGCAGCTGAACCAAGCAGGCAGCGCGCTCGTGGCTTAACGGTTATCGCGCTTGTCTTTCACGCAGAAAGCTAGTGTTCGATTCCAGTCAAGGGACTGTGCTTTTATTTATTATTTCAACTTAGCCTCCTCGTAAGTTCGAGAACATTCTCGTCTGATCGAGTTCCGAATGTTCTACGCACCGAAAGTTCTACGCCGAATGATCCAGCAACCCACGAGGGTACATTAGGGACCCCGCATAGCGAGCGGAGTCAGTTTTCGCCTCAGCGTTTGACTCTGCTGTCTCGCCGACTTCGACGCTCGCGACGCTCTGCTGTTATTATCTTTTTTTTCCATTTTTATTTTGGGTACAAGTTCGCCACATTAAACATTTATTTCTTCCTGTTTATTTATCATTATTTTGGTCACCGCCCGTGACCTTCTGTGGGAGGTGCTGAGTACCGCATGCCCGTGCAGCGCTCCGCTCCGAGTTCCCGCAGTGCAAGTCCAAACTCAAGCCTCCAAGAACCCAACGAAGACCACACCGGGATCCGATCAAGCCGCCGGAACCTCGGCCTACCCCCGGAGTTAGGACCCTTGCCCCCAAGACCAAACAGACAAGGAGGAGGACGATGGCCGACCAGTCGGAGACCCCGGCCGCTTCTGCCGTCGTATACCTACCCGTCGCACCCCGGACTCCGACGCCTTTCCACGGGGAGATCCTCGAGGACGTTTAAAATTGGCTACAGCATTACGAACGAGTGACCCGCCATAACCGATGGACACCGGAGCAGTGCCTTCAGAACGTCTACTTCGCTCTGGAAGGCACGGCACGCACTTGGTTCGAGAACCACGAAGCATCAATTTCGTCGTGGGAAGAAGTCCAGGCCGAGCTGCGACGCACCTTTGCCAACCAGCACCGACGACAGCGTGCCGAAGAACTCCTGCCAGCGAAAACCCAAGGGCCGACCGAGAGCGTCACAAGCTTCGTCGAAGTCGTTCTCCACCTGATGAATCGCGCCGACCCTACCGCTCCCGAAGAGAAAAAGCTGCGAGTCTTGATGCGTGGCGTGAAGGAAAACGTCTTCGGTGGCCTAGTGCGGAGCCCGCCTACCACCGTCAAAGGTTTCATCACTGAGGCCACCAACATCGAGCGTGCTCTGCAAGCCCGGGCCAGCCACTACCAGAGACTACCCGGCGTCGGCGCGGTTTCGCAGTGCCCTTGCAACCTTGCCCACGACACCCCGGGCATTCGTGAACTTATTCGCGACATCGTCCGCGGTTAGCTTAAGAAGCTTCTGCCGACTGCTGAGCGCTCGGCCTCAATCTCCTTTGCCGAGGTTGTTCGGGACGAGGTTCAGCGAGCGTTCCTGCCGGATACCCCTGTCACCGCGGCCGCAGCCGATGAGCCGACGCTGAGCTACACCGCCATGGCCCGACGCCGCCGCCAGCTCCCCGCCAAGCCACGGCGGCACCCCGAAGAGACGCCCGAACGCCGCAGTACCCCCGACGACAGGAAGATCATGCGCACGTTCGCCCAGAACAACCTGCGCCGAGGAAGACAGACGTCTGGAGGACGGCCGACCGACGCCCGCTGTGTTACCACTGTGGGGAAGCTGATCGTGTGTACCACCGATGCCCATACCGACGACTCGGGCTGCGCGGGTTCCACCCGAACGATCCGCGCCTCCGTTCTGGTGAACGCCCTATGGAGATCGACGAGTACCTGCGACGATCTCAGTCCCCCGAGCCTGCGTACCACCGAGTGTCCCGGTCGCCGTCGCCACGACGTCCAGCTTCACGGATGCACCGATCCCGACGTGAAAGCCTGTCACCCCTCACTCCTCGCCGGGAAAACTAGGCGCGGCAACCCCTGGAGGTGGAGTTGCCGAAGACGACCGACGCCAAGATCCTCCACGAACGTCGGAGGGCCCCCCTCAAACGCCACCAGAGGCCGAAACGACGCTCCTGCAACGGTGAAGAATAACCTAAACATCGTTATCGACGGTCACGACGCGTCGGCTCTCGTCGACAACGGAGCAGACTAGTCCGTCCTGAGTGGGAGGCTCTCCCAACGCCTTCGGAAAGTGACGACGCCGTGGGATGGCCCACAGATACGCACCGCCGGGGACATCTGATCACGCCAGTCGGAAGATGCACTGCTCGCGTTGAGATTCACGGCGAGACGTGTCCGGTAAAGTTCGTCGTTCAACAGGACTGTGCGAGGGATGTTATACTGGGAATGGACTTCTTGTGCGAGTACAGCGCCGTCATCGACCTGGAAGCCAACGAGTTGAGGCTGCGGAAACCTGTCGTAATGCCCGAGGATCAGAAAACTTTGGCAGCGACGTCAGCTACGGTCCGTGTACTCTACGACCACGTGAACTTGCTACCACGCTCGAGTGTACTTGTACCTGTCGCGACCGAAAAAAGCATTTGCGGAGAAGCTTTGCTGGAGGGTAGCGTCCAACTGCTCCTAAGAGAGGGATCGGCGTCGCAAGATTCATCGCGGAGCTCCAAGACGGACGCACTGTTGCACTCGTAAGGAACTTCCAACAGGAGGCTCAGCACCTTACGAAAGGCACCGCCGTGGGTCACGCCGAGGAACTCCCCGACTCAGCCGCTATCGCCGGAGTATCAGAAGACATCTCTTCGTGGCCACACGAAACAACGCCGTTTTCGCAGTTCGACATTGATCCAACCCTGCCTACCCCACAACGGCGACAACTCAGTGACCTTCTCGCCGAGTTCAGTGAGGGCTTCTCCACGTCGTCAAAGGTACGCCAAACAACGGTCGCGAAACGTCGAATTGTTACTGATAACGACGCGCTTCCCGTTCATCGGTCGCCGTACCGTGTCTCGGTGAAAAGAGAGAAGTAATCCGGAAGAAAGTTGAAGAAATGCTTGACGACGACATCAATCAGCCCTCCAACAGTCCGTGGGCTTCACCGGTACTCCTGGTGAAAAAGAAAGACGGGACTCTTCGGTTCTGCGTGAACTATCGTCGACTGAACGCCGTAACAAAAAAGGACGTCTACCCGCTGCCCCGCATCGACGACACTCTGGACCGGCTGTGCCATGCCCGATACTTTTCGTCGATGGACCTGAAGAGCGGGTACTGGCAGATCGAGGTCGACGAACGGGATCGCGAGAAGACTGCCTTTGTAACGCCGGACGGACTCTACCAATTTAAAGTGATGCCGTTTGGACTGTGCACAGCACCAGCGACCTTCCAGCGCGTAATGGATACCGTCCTTTCAGGCTTGAAATGGCAAAGCTGTCTCGTCTACCTCGACGACGTCGTGGTATTCGCACGCGACTTTGACGAGCACCTGAGACGTCTGCGAGCCGTGCTACAGGCTATCCAAAATGCTGGAGTTACACTCAAGCCGTCAAAATGTCAGTTCGCTTACGGCGAGCTTAAATTCTTGGGCCATGTCATGAGCGCTGAGGGTGTAAGCCCTGACCCGGCAAAGACATCCGCTGTCGCCGCATTTCCGAAGCCATCAGACAAGAAAGCCGTAAGAAGATTTCTTGGACCCTGCGCTTACTACAGGCGTTTCGTTCGCGATTTCGCCAAGATTTCTGCACCGCTCACGCATCTCACGAAGGACGACGTGAACCACCAGTGGGGAGAAGCAAGAACAAGCGTTCAACGAACTGAAGGAAAGACTCCAGTCGCCCCCTATCCTTGGACACTTCGATCCAGCAGCGGAAACGGAAGTTCACACGGACGCCAGCAACGCCGGACTCGGCGCGGTACTCGTCCAAAGACAAGACGGAGCAGAGAGGGTGATCGCTTACGCAAGCCGGGCACTGTTTAAGGCAGAGCAAAACTACTCAACGACCGACAAGGATTGTCTTGCTGTCGTCCGGGCGTTAACCAAGTTCCGCCCGTACCTGTACGGGATTCCGTTCACCGTTGTCACGGGCCACCACGCTCTCTGTTGGCTAGCCAACCTAAAGGACCCGTCAGGACGCCTCGCTCGCTGGAGTTTCCGACTGCGAGAATTCGACGTAACCATTATGCATAAATCTGGCCGCAAGCATAACGATGCCGACTGTTTTTCTAGGGCCCAAGTCGAACCTCCTTCCGACAGCACCGACGACAATGATGACGACCGTTTTCTCGGCGCAGTTACAGATACCGACATGGGAGCACTCCAACGAGACGACCCGGAACTCGCGCGGTGATTGACCACCTCGAGGGTCAAGGAATTTCAGTCCCGTGAGTCTTGGCCCGAGACATGTCAAGCTTCATTCTGCGGCGAGGCGTGCTTTTCAAAAGAACTTCGGAACCAGTAGCTCTGACTGGCTGCTGGTGGTTCCTGCTGGCCTTCCAGAAGAAATCTTTCAAGCATGCCACGACGACCCGACGGCTGGACACCTCGGCTACAGCAGGACGCTGGCCCGGATTCGTGACAAGTACTACTGGCCGAGACTCCCGAAGGCCGTCCATCTGTACACACGGTCCTGCTATGAGTGCCAACGACGTAAAAGCCTCCGACGAAGCCAGCGGGACTTCTGCAGCCGCTACCTGCCCCGACTACGCCCTTCCAGCAGGTTGGAATGGATTTACTTGGGCCGTTCCCAACATCAACGCAAGGAAACCGGTGGATTATCGTGGCTACCGATTATCTTACACGATACGCCGAGACGAAAGCCCTTCTATCGGGAACAGCGGTTGAAGTCGCCAAGTTTTTCGTCGAGTCCATCCTCCTTCGACACGGCGCGCTTGAAGTGCTGATCACCGATCCGGGTCACCTTTCATGGCACATCTGACTCAAGAAGCTCTTCGGCTCAGCCACACCAGCCATCGACGAACCACCGCTTATCATCCGCAGACCAACGGCTGGAGCATTGGCCCATAAAAGTATACCCGCATGGATATTTTTCTTTACATCTCAAGGTGAAACTTTGCAAACAAATTAAAAAAAAAGTTTAGCTTAAACAAGTTAAGAGTAAAACATCAAGGGGGTAACTTTTTTACGCTCGATGATCATCGGCAAATAAGGGATCAACGTTTAGTTTCTTCACATACCCGAATAAAATAATTGTTCGAACTTTTGAAGCTCGAATGTCGTAACCTTGGGTTACTTTTGAATAAACTAATGACGCAAAGCGTGGGCAGCTCATTCCAGCGTTCTATTGGAATGTTCAACAATCAACTGAACTCACGTAGTATTTGTTTTAAAAGTACTGTTAGCCGGTATAAATAGCTACATGCCACATCACTTTAAGTACATGTCAGAAAACCTCCAGCTTGAGTTGGGACCATATGCTTTCAATCGTTGCTTTCTCGAGAGGACTCGAATTTTCCCAGAACGTTCATTATTCATCAAAGTCTGTCTCGAATATGTGGAAAAAAATTAATGCGTACCATTCTTTAGTTACTTCAACCGGTTTTCGCGATACGCTCTCTGACCTCGTATGCGCGGCGCGCGTATGCGCCGCGCCGATGCGGAGGCGCAGCGCGGCAGAGCGGCGCCTCCGCATACCCACGCCGTCCGCATACGCAGGCGCCGCGCGCACGTGGACGTCGCCCTCGACGTCGTCCTAGAGGTCGTCCTAGAGGTCGTCTTAAACATCGTCTTTGACGTCGTCGTGGACGCTGTCCTAGACGTCATTTTGGAGACCGTCCTAGAGGTTGTCCTTGAGATCGCCCTAGAGGTCGTCCTAGAGGTCGTTCTAGACGTCGTCTTTGACGTCGTCTCCAGGGACGTCATCCTAGACGTCGTCCATGAGGTCATCCTAGACGCTGTCCTTGAGGCTGTCCTAAAGCTTATCCTAGAGTTCGTCCTAGATGTCGTCCTTCAGACCGCCCTAGAGGTCGTCCCAATGGTCGTCCTAGACGTCATTTTTAACGTCGTCTAGGTCGTCGTCCTCGACGTTTTCCTCCCAAGCAGATAAGCCCGCGCCGCGCATACACGAAGCGGCAGAACGCACAGGTTCACCTCTGCGGCCAAGCTACGAAGGAATTATCGGTTTCAGTTGAGCTAAGTGCCACATGGTCAATGATGGTGGTGAAACTGCTTGAACAATAAACGATTGCACAGAATGGACAGGAAACAGGCACGAAACTGCAATGATTGTAGGGAAATAACTTGAACATTAAAACGATTACACGGAGACGAAGTAGTAAGCAATTACACATAATCGAAGCAATCACTAAACTTTAAAATCACGCGCTACAGTCGCACTGACGCCAGTGATTGCGTCGTAAACTATTCATAAAATAAACTGTTTACTCAAAATATGCGTCGTCGCATTTACACTGAGCTGCGTCGTGAGCATCATGACGAATGCTATCGGAACTTATAAACAACCAACAATAGCGGTTTCTTCTGCCCCTTTTAACACTTCCCATTAAGCGTTAAGTTAACCTAGATTGATGATGTGAACATACCCAATAAAAATACTGACACAAAAGCGTGATTCAGTCGGTTAAAAGAGGCATCCGTAATTGCGCTGCATATTGTAGGTTACTTTGAGCCATGAGTGTTCCAAAACGCTACTCAAAATTAGCAAGGCAAATGAACTCGCTTCGCATTCTATAAATTAGTTACTGCTGTGGTGCTTTATACTTGTGTAATCTTTCATCAAATATAATTGTTCAAGGAATAGTGCAACTAGTATGCTTTGGTTATTAGACCTCCTGTTACAAAATGCAATGAAATAATGTTTCATTAGTATAATGTTGTAATTTTTTTAATATTATGCTATTAGTGAAATCACCATAGTTTTCAACAGTGTTCAAATATTATTGCAATATTTGTTATGAATGCACTACTCATGCAACGTAATGCCCTATTCTCTTCGACCTATTTTGTTTCGTATATGAAAAATCGTTGATATCGCAGAGCGTTACCAATATCGCGTAATGTTCATTCCACCTTTAAATTTTTTTTGTATTTCATTATTTTCTTTTTTACAATATATTCAGAGCCAAACTTTCCATATCCCTAGCGTGCTAAGTAATGATCCTCTTTTTAGTCGGGTTATTTTTTATGTACCATCGTGCTACGTATTTCGAAGGCCAGTTCTACGGAATAAAGAAGGGGATATCATGTCCTGAACATAGTTAAAAACTTGCAAAGCCATAGTGTCTTCTCTCCTCAGGAAATGAGGAAGTAAAATGTACCGCACAAAAACAGATTTATATTTACTCTCGGGCAATCGTTTCTGTGAATATTAAAAAAAAAAAAAACTAGATATAATGTTTGGATGTAGAGTAGTTGGTAAACTTAAACACCCGTGGTAGGACATTCGACATCAAGTTATTACCGGCACCGTTGTTCATTTGAGTCTCCGGGGAGACACGTCCGTTTTTAATACTAGGTAAATGTTACTCGAAACATATATCAAACTGAAAGCAGAAAGTCAAACCGCAAATATTACCTTAGATTCGTCTTGATATTTTTCAAGAGCTGGATTTAACTCTGGCCACTTGGGAACTCCACAGGACACTTGGACATATATTAGAATGATTCCTGCAAACAAAACTTGAGACATGCTTGAATCAGCAATTTTGACAGTTAATGAAAATTATCTGGCGTGTAGCTGTGGCTTTGCGTGCTATTACTCCGGATTTATAAAGGAGGGGATTGCGAGACTTCAGTTTTTGTTTAACGTTGCAGCTGGTAATTTTGGTCAGAACCTACAGAAAAGCAACAGTGCCATCTAAAAAGGCGCATGACCTTTCCACGCGCTCTTCAATTTTATAAACAACCTTAATAGCCGAAATTACTTTTGCCTAAAATATGGGCATTTATAAGTTCTGTGGTTTTTTTGAGCGGTTTTCTCCAATTAGACCTTTCAGAAAAACAAGAACTACATCGTGGATATAATTACCAATTATCTTAGAACACGTGCCATGACATAGAGTACTTTTTATATTTATGATGATAAAGGGTTATGTTCAAAAATATGAATCCCCCAATTCAACGCTGGAATTCTGTTTATTTGTAAACGAAACATTTTGCTTTCGAGGGGGTTAAAGGTACTCCAGAAACAAGTAATTTTCCTTCATTTACATTCATGTCATTTGAAGGTGCGTATTGAGATCTAGTGATTAAATATTGCAATCACTTACACGAGGGTAACAGCACTACAAGCCTTTCAGATGTTAAGCAATACCTAAAAAAGAACCTGCATCATACGTTTCAACAAATAGCTTTTTGAACATCTTATATGTCCTTGTTTCATTCATAATGATACAACACAAAGGGAATATACGCGTGCAGCTGTTTTACCAAGTCACTATGTGGTGTTCGGGTTGCACTAAGGCGACACTCGCCAATTAACGTCTGCCCACACCACAGTACAGCTGGCTGTCTATTTAAAAACACCAAGCGTCTCCCCAAGCACCAGCCATCACTGTTCAGAACCCTAGCACCATTGTCTAGATTACTTGGAGACGGAACCTGTTCTATAATACTTAGTTTCTCGGCTTGTGTTCTTGTGCAACATCCGGAGAAACGAACAGTGGCAGTAACACTGAAGCCGCAAATTTGATGTTTAGGGTTTTCCAAAAGAGCTCATGGGGATGTTGCCTGACCTTCAATTACTGTCTTCATTAATTTTTAACTACCTACTTTGATTTATTTTACACGTCTTGCAAAGTATGATTGACAGACCCTATAAATAACCATTCAACCTCATGCATCGCTTTGTGAACCAAGAAGGTTATAAGTTCCCTACTCAGTAAGGAAAGATAGGAATTTGGAATTAAAATGGGGATCAGCCGAGACATGCTGAAAATTATTTATGAAGCAGTGTTAAGGAGGTCTTTTGTATTCCGCGCAATCATTGACAATCTTGAGATTTTGCAAGTGAGCGCCTCTGACTTCTTAACAGATGGTCACAAGATTTATTAAAACGTATGCCAAAGTAACTGCCCATTACAAGTTCAAGCATAAAGACAGTAAAAAGAAAGCAGGCATAGTCCAGGCAAACATTGAAGGCTATACATAATGATTGAACCTGAGACTGTGGTTTTGAAAACCGAAACTGGTGAAGTAGGAAGAAAAAGGGGACAGACAACGTCTCAAATGTATAACTTACACCAGCTCGCCTGCACTTTAACCGTTTTTTCATTGAAGGCCGATCGCTGAACAGGGAACAAGAACTGCTGTTTCCAAGCGCATTGATCAAACGTCGGCAGACCAGAAATAATTGGCTAGGCTACACGCCCCAAGGATGGCTCATTGCCTACAGTTTGCTTGGGTGATTTGTGACTAAAATATGAAGTTGTAAAAAAACAGTCATTTTTTTAAACTTATCCCGGTACGCTTGCAATGTGTGACGAGGATGAAGCACCAAGCTAATCGCTACTAAGGTTGGCACACACCCTCAAACCTGTACATTTATATTTCAGGGAACCCTAAATACTGTCTTAAGATTAGAACCAGACAAAAAATATTTGTTCATGCAATGAGCAGGCTGGGCAATCGATTGAATACTCGGAATGCTTTCATAGACATTTTTTAAACTGGTTAATCGTTAAAAATTTGGCGCAACAAAAAAAATGTAAAAATTAAACACTTTCACCACACCAACGTGGGCGGAACACCTGTCTGAAGGGCGAACTTTTGGTGAAATTTCAACATAATGTAAACTTTAAAAGCACGATTTGTATCTCCAGAGAAGTGCAGAATGTTACACAAATCCCGACCACTTTAACGCCATGCGAGTTTAGCGCCACTCTAAAGGGATACTTCAACAAAATTTGAAATATACCCGTCGGGTTCAGAAATAGCCTGAATATGAACCACAATATTCGTAAATGACAATCGCACGTTTGTAACTTGAGCCTGATGGCTGTAGTTTTCGTTATAAACGGCCCACTCAGTCTAAACGTGCGGAGAGCAGCCAGCGGAGAGCCCGTATGTCTCGGGACCATACGTCCCGACGCAGCGGACGCTGCGAGCTGTCCCAGCCAATCCCGCTCTGCGGACGTAACCCGTGATACGCTTTCCGCGCGTTGCTGAGCCCACTCTCCAAGGTCACGTGACATTCACACTGTCTTGGATAGCCCCGGATGGCTCGTAGCATCCGCTTAAAGCAGCCGAAGCACACCAGCGATCGGGCCACCGCAAGTAACCCCAAATCTGTCTTTGTACGACTTTTGAGTACCGGGTTAGTCTTCTATAATGTTGTAGAGGGACAATAGCGACTTCTGGTGCAAACAAAAGAAAGTCTCGAAGGGAGGGCAGTTCCTCTTTTAGCTCTTCTTTCGTCATGGCCGGAGGCAAGACAGTTACCGTCACTACCTGTTATGGTTCCTAGACGGGCATTACAAACGAAGTATTAGCGGCATCCACAAGGTGCTCTTTACTGATTGTTTATTCGTTTTAAAACTCCTTTCCGTGTCTCTTTCAACAAGAAATTGGTGTGTCTGATCTGATAATGCTCCATTGAACACGAATACACCAAGAAATAAGCGCCAAAATTTAGTTCAAGTATTCTTTTAACACCGTGAGGTTTAGCGCCATAAAGACTTTTGGGAACGATCAAAAGATGTCCAACTTGCCAGAGAATATCAACGATTCGCTCTGCCTCAGGCAGCTGAAGTGTAAGTACTTCCAACATTTTTGAGTGTGAGCGTCTTTGAACTGTTCTCTATGACACATGGAAGCTCATTCATAATCAAAATTGTATATTGCGCCTTTAATCGCATACTTAGCAAAAAGCGAAAACATGTATTTTTTTTAAATATGATGTATGGGAAAGAACGAGAACGATTATTCGATTATTTATTTGATTAAATAATGGCGATTCATCGGGCAAGCTATAAATCGAGGCACAGCACTAGCAATAGGTGTTCCTGATATTTATTCCCAGGAAGGTATATTGAGGCAGAAATATTTTACATCCACCTGATAAAGTCAAATGAGTTTACAATGCTGCAACCCGAGACTGAGGTATGAAATAGAAACTTAAGCAGGTTAAGTTGCAGCATGGTAAACATCCACCACCTCTCCTGTACGTGATCCTTTCTTTCACAAATGAGTTTGCAAGGCACGTGTGGCTTTGAAATTATAGAGCAGTTTCTCGAGGGGTCATGTGAATTATATGCCACAATCGCAAATCACATAGAGTCAGAACAATTTCCACAAAAATGAGTCAGTGTTAATAGACTTAAACTTCGTCAACAATGTTTTTTTTTGTTGTTTTTTTTACCTTTTTTAATTTCTGTAGACACCGGTAAATGCACTAATCACTGGAGCAATGACATAAATCTGGGACCAACTTGAAAAAGGACCTATTTTGCTCTTCTAATGACACGAGGTAGAAAACCGAGATTAATTTCTAAACATAAATGGTGCCTAGGGAGGTGATAGTTGTTTTTTTCTGCACGGTTAGAATGAAGTCATGTTTTGTGGATTTATAAAAAAATATATAAAGTAAATATCATATTACGATCTCACTAGTGATCTAAGACCTAGGCCTATATCATACACGTAAAATTGATTTTCCTGAAATTGTAACATAATGTGTACTCGCATATTATTTTGTGCAAGAAGAAATTTTTATTCTGTGCATAACATTATTAGGGCAGCGGCACTTTAATTTCATACAGCGAAGGACGAACTGCTGTCGTTCTTTTAAAATTTAACACGCGTTTCGAGTAGGTATTTGAATTACCTAAAAATATAAACATATATTTTAGCCCCAATTCCACACTGAACAAAGCCACTTTTTTTTTAAGAAACATTTGTTTCTACAAATATTTTCAAGTGAAGCACCGTGAAGGGCTACTTTTCGGCTGCTTCGTTTTTGTAGCAGTTAAGTCGGTTATGAAAACTAAAAACGAAAACACTCACACTATTTATTTAAGAGTATGACGCATGGCCGATTTTATTCTTTAAATTCAGCTGTTTTGGCATATTGCGTGCCAGAGATAAAAAAATACCAAACATCGCATTCATGACGTTTTTATGGCATTTTCGAGCCTTGTGTCATAGAGTTCATCATACAGTTTGCTTATTAAATACAATACGTAGTTAGGCCTATACATTGTCTTCTCGACTGGTACCATTTTAGGTTAACTTATTTTCATAAAATAATATAAATGAATATTTGTGTTCGGTAAAATAAACTATAGCCTTAATTTGACCCCGCTTTGTAAAAACAGTAATGTTTCCTTTCAAATGTGTATTTATTGCTCCCGATAATGTTAACCTCTTTTTTCGCATAATCAAACTTCCCTCCATTTGATGCATTCTCTGTACTAGTGCTCAAATACAGATGCATGCACCTGAATCGGCAAAAGTGTGGTTAGTTTTTTATAGTTGTTTTTATTGTAAGCTTTTTAGCCTTCAAATGCTTAGGGCAAGGGGTCGGAAGTGTTTGGGAGGTGAAGGGACAAGGAAAGCGTTGGTGTGGAGGGGGACGGGAGAGAGCGTATGATCTACGTGCCCCCTGAGGCAAAATTGATGCGCCTACCCCCTGGCATTCCAAAGCCGCAAGCTACGTAACTGCACAAGGATAACCTTCATGGTTCTATTCAATTTTAAAATACGAAACATGCTGTCAATGTAAATAATGATTTCAACAAAAAGGTCGTAATTAGAATATACATGATAACGTCAATTTTGGAAACCTACCGTATATTTCTGAAAGTCGAAACTTAAATGACAGCACTTTGTTCACTCTATCTGAAATTAATAAAAATTATCTCAAAGCGAACCATGTGGGCCTACGTGTGATTTACCGAATTCTTTCTTTGTTTTTGTATCGATCCAATATTAAATTGCAAATCAAGAACTGATCTAAATTAGCTTTTTACAAAGCTGAACTCAGATGATCCACGTCGAGGTGTTTCATAATGGGAAAAATTTTATTTTGATATATTGACAGTGTGCAAGCTAAACCTAATCAGTGAACGTCAGCTATTGTTGAAACTGTGCATATATAAGTTTTAGTGTAAAACAGTGGAGGAGCTTAGGGACTGGAACGCCAGCAACAACAGCAGGATTTCTGTTTGCAGAATACGATTAGTTCAAAGAACCCTTAGGATTGAGTCGGTGCACTCTTGGGGACGAAAAGAATATGACAAACAGAAAACCACAAACAATATTAGGGATAAAGATGTAAATTAAACTGAGATAAGACCAAGATGGGCCCCGATTCAGCTGCCTCTAACTTTAATAATAATAATAATAATATTAATAATTATTATTTTTATTATAGAGGCATTCAAAACACAGTACAAATACGGGTCTGTCCAAGCCACAATGGGCTTGTGGGACAGGACCCGGCAAGTCGGACGACAAAAAATATCAAGTCGCTCGTACAAATGGAAGAAAAAATAAACAGTAGGTAACATTTCGACAGAGCAGGCGGCACAAAGTACTAAAGCAGATTTCGGGGAATCACAATAAATTGTTACATTGGTCAACATTGTTTTTCACTTTCTTCTTCTATTGGCGCTTAAGACACTCTCCGGAAGTTTATTGAAAACGAAGGGTACGTAGTAAGACCGAACTCCTTTGCCGTAACGCGTAACATATGAGGGGATAATAAAGCGTGGTGTGCAGCGAAGACTCCATAGATGCACAAAGGGGCGCTTAAAATCATTACTACAGAAATGTCGCAGCATTACAGTTTGCAAAAAAGAGAAGAAAAACTTGGCATCTGTAGGATTTCAACAACATTAATGTCAGGTAAAAAATCCATCTGATATCCTACACTCTTCAATAAAGCCCTTAATATACGGTCAATTCTTATTTGCCACAGTTCCGCGCAATTCCCAAACACTGTAATACCATATCTAAATAAGCTATAGCCAAGGGGATGTGCGACTGACTTCCGAACGAAGAATTGCATGAACGCTCTACGATTAAAAAGTGTACAACAAACACACCGAAGTTTCCCGCAAGCGGACTATAATCATAATACTATTACTACTACTACTACTAATAATAATAATTTATTGCTCCTGTTTGAGACTAGTAGAAATATAATGCAGGTTCGTCAAAGTCATCGAGGGCTTGTGGGACACAACCTAAGTTGAAGTGACATCGAGTGAAGGATTAGGAAAAGAAAAGTTAAGCATAGCAGTAGCTTCAAGAAAAGTATTAGAAAAACAAAGCTGGAGCATCGCATCAGTATCAAGTGAAGAAAAGAAGAAAAAAAAGCTTGGGCGTCGCGGTAACAGTAAGTGTACAAATAAAAAAATGTCAGCTTTGTTTCAGTCTTGAGAAAAGTTTGTGAAGTTTCGGAGGTTGGTCATGCTACACCTGAATGCCAAATGTTGAACATACAAACAGTATGTACTCTGGAGCACAAACCATTATGATCAATTAGCTCTAGCATATACATATCTATCAGTCTTCGGTCCTTTCGAATCACAATAACTTCACAAAGTTGGAAAAAAGTAAAAAGTAAAAAAATACAATGTGTTCCACAAATAAAACTTATAAAAAAATGTTTGAAAAAAGAAAAGCAGGAACGTTTGATCTTTTCAATCCGACAAAAAACCGCAACCAGCAATGGAAAAAAAACACAGGCCTTTTAAGGGGTTTCGTTTAAGGAAGTATAATGACGTAAAGCTTTCCTTAGTTCCTTTTTCGAAGTCAGGTCTTCAAAGTTGGATGGTAACGAGTTAAAAATTTGATGTACATAGTTACATCGCATGTGTCTGCCATAACGTGTATAATAGGTGGGAACAAAAAACCGAGTGTCTAGTCGTAGTTGACGGGATGTTGGACGGGGTGTTTTAAATTCGTCATTCCAGTAGTGGGTGAGCACGATCATTTCAAACAAAAGAGACTGAAACTTGTGGGGTCTTGTCAGCCCCCCTCTCGTCGACAACCGGACGCCGGCGCCTGAGGACTCGTTTTCGGATGCCGCCGTGGCGAAGGCGGCGCCTTTGAAGCTTGGTGCCCGAGTACCTCCTCCCTCGGGACCCATCTCGAAGACGTTGGCGTTGTCGGCGGTGGGCATCCTGGGAACCCCCTCCCGGACAGCGTCGCCGCCCGAGGACCTGCACGTGCTACGGCAGAGCCGGACTGGAGCTCCAGCGAGAGACCGCCCACGATGGGAGACCGGAGGCTCCCGCCTGTCTGGTGCGCGCTGACGGCGGGAACAACGAGTAAAGTTGGGACGATGGGAGATGGGAGAGGGACTCTTGCGCGGGAAACGGGCCACGACGGACGTTCGTGCGGGTGGCGATCGCGCCGCCGGCTTGGGCGACGGCCCGGTGACATGGTCCGGACTTAGACCCCGGATTCGACCCTCGACGGCGACGTCCACAGGATGCGGTGTGGAATAGCACCGCAGGGACGATCGGCATACAGCAAACAGTGGCGGCGCACCCCTTCCAGGCTCCCTCGATCCCCTCTCCCGATCCCGAAAACCCCCAGCAGAAAGTGAGTGGAATAAACACCTTCTGCCGAGAGCTATGCGTTGCTGTGTCACGTTCATCCGGAGACAGGGGCCTGGGGAATCGGACTAGAACCCTACAAACTTAGGCATGAAGAGGGCTTGAAAAATATCAATAATAATAATAATAATAATAATAATCAATCAATCAATCAATCAATCAATATTTATTTGGTGCCCAGGAACGACCTGACGGTCTTGGTGCTGGCGCACCCCAACTACAAAATAAAACACAAAATATTACACAAGATACGTAACACAAGAAGCGAAACATTTAAATACACACAGGAAAGGGAAGACTTCAATGCATAGCACAAATTGGCAACGCACAGGAGCTCGCGCAACGCGCAGTCGTACATCGCCCAAAGTGGATGGCAGGCATCGATTGAGAAATTAAGAGGAAAAGACTAAGGTTGAACACATTCAAATAGGAATGACTACGAAGATGAACAGTGAATTCCGATCGTAGACACTGCGACGATGAAACAACAACAAAAAAAATTGGGAACAAACGTTGATCAAAAACTGGATTGACGACGCCACGATGCGGAAGCTTAGAACAAGCAAGAGAATATAATATAAAGTCTATGATTTGTGAGGTCAGCTCACATCGAACTAGAACAATGTTCGAAGCGAGAGGTGAAACGCCTGAAAGCAGGAGTCAAAAATATCTAATTTCTCCGTATGCACGTTGTACAGTTCTGACGACCTAACGAGGGGCATTGCTTGTTAAGGTTATTGGTCGTATAGAAAGGTGATCTGAGTCTTGCATTCACACGTGGAATTCTCAAATTCAAAGCAGACAAAAGCGTCGAGGAGTCAATCAGTCCGTGTAAGACCTTGTACAGAAACAAAATGTCAGCCTTTTCGCGGCGCTGGCAAAGGCTCAGTATATTTACTCGCCTCAACTCAGCTTCATAGCCCGAAAGATGCTCGTTCACAGCAAGATAACGGTACTTAAAAATGGAGATAAATTTTTGTTGTACACGCTCTATTCTTGATGAATTCGTAGAACAAATTCCGTTCCACACAACGGACCCATATTCCAGCTGCGAACGGCACAACGCGCAGTAGAGCGTAAGAAAGGCAGAAGGGTTGGAGAATTCTCTGGTCAAGCGGCATGAAACTCCCAACATGCGCAATGACGTGCAGACTACCTTTGTCACATGATGATCGAAACGCAGGCTAGAATCGAATATGACGCCGAGATCTCTGATTTGGGAGACGCGAGACAGTAAATCTCCATGAATACGATAGGGGTAGCATACAAGTTGTGATTTTCGTGAAAGGGTCATAACTTTAGTTTTAGTGCGATTTAAGGAAAGCTTGTTACGTTTACACCAATCGTTGAACGAGTTCGCGTCGTTCTGGAGTTTAATGCAGTCGTCAACAGTTCGTATTTCCCGGTATATTTTGGTGTCGTCTGCGTACTGCAAACAAAAAGAATCAGACACGACATGTTGGACGTCATTGACGAATATGGAAAATAATAATAATAATAATAATAATAATAATAATAAAATTAATAATAATAATAAATAAAGAAACAAGAATAATTTTTATTAGGTGTCCAGGATCGACCTTGCGGTTTTGGCACTGGCACACCGAAACTTACACACAACAAAAAAGTAGGAAGAAAAATAAAAAATAAAATACTGAAAACATTGAGTAAAATATATGATACATATGCTGAAACAAAGATGCGATATACACAACAAGGAATGAACGGAACACAGGGTCCAAACGCAGAGTAAAAGTCTACCACAAAAACGAGTATATCTTATTAAAATAATATATAATAACATCACAACCACGACAGGTTCAGTGAGACTCATACAAGACTCTGAGAGATCTGATAAATTTAGTCACACAAAAAATATCAAGATCACTTGCAATGCCATTATATGCCCGACACATGCGAAAACATGGGTCCAGGATATTTAACGTCCGAGTGGGGTAAAAATACGTTGTCAAACAGGAAGCTGTCTGAGGAACCTGTAAAGATATCTGTGAGAGCAGTTCTGAACAGTCGGCCATGCCATGAAGGACTTTGAAAAGGAACACCAGATCTGCCTTGCCGTTTCTCGACGGTAATATAAGCTGTTCATTTGTAGGACGTCCAATACATTGTTACCCTTTGATAGATATCCTTCATCGCGCAGATATCGATAACGATAAATATAACAATTTCTTTGCACTCGCTCCAGCTTTAGGAGGTAGTTTTACAACTACCATTCCATACAGGAGATGCGTGTTCGAGTTGAGACCTTGTCAAAGATCGGTACAGGGTTACAAACTTTGTGGGGTTTTAAATACTCTAGTCGTTCAACAAACAACACCGAGCGCACGCAAGGCGCAGGTACGTATATGAGCCACGTGGCTATCAAATCTCAAGGAGGAGTCAAAAAGCACTCCCACGTCCCGCACTTCACTAGAACGGCACAGTACGTCTGAGCGAGCACTGTAAGGGAAACACGTTGTTTGCGTTTTGTGACTATAGGACATGACCTTGGTTTTCGAGCTGTTTAGTAGGAGACCGTTCAGTGAACACCGTTTGTTAAATGAGTTTATGTCCTCTTGTAGAAACTTGCAATCTGAGATAGTTTTAATCTCCCTAAATATCTTAATATCATCAGCATATTGCAGACAAGACGAGTTTACAATCTGCTTACACACATCATTCACAAAAATAGAAAAAAAGAAGCGGGCCCAGAACTGATCCCTGAGGTACCCCAGACGTGGCCGTGTACGGAAAAGAATACGCGCCGTTCGCACGAGCAACACATGTTTTATTAGATAAATAATTATGAAACCAATAGTGTAGCCCTCCACAGACACCAATGCCACAAAGTTTTGATAAAAGAATGCCATGGTCAACCACATCAAAGGCCTTACTCAGATCAAAGTAGACCACGTCAAAGCTAGCCTCTGTGGCACGCAGCTTTGGATGCGATGGACATAAATGAAATCAAATTTGTTGTTGTCGAGCGTCCTGATACAAATCCGCGTTGGTTAGAGCTTAATACATTTTTTTAAACGAAAGGACAATGTTTTGTGGACAACCATTTCGAAAAGCTTCGAGAATGCACACAATAGAGACGCTGGCCTGTAGTTTGACGCAGTGGTCCGACTTCCAGACTTGTAGACTAGGACTACGACTGACTTCCTCCACATTTCAGGAAACACTCCTGCTTTTAAGGAGTTGTTGAAAATATCATAGAGGATGGGTGGGAAAATTTCGTGAAATGCTTTTACACGTGTTGCTGGAATACCGTCGTGACCTGGGGACATGGTAGGCCTCAGTTTTTTTATGCATTCCTGATCCATTCCCTCATCCACAGGCAGAAGGAAATGAATCCGTTCACACCAGGGGATGGCGGCTGTTGGTACCTACTTCTATTGTGTTGATATACAGAACTGAAATGACGCGCGAATATATCGCATACACTAGACGTGGTCACATTCTCCTCATTAAGCATAATATCAGGATGTATCAATTTTTCACCTCGAGAACGAACATGTCGGTAGACTTTTCTTAGATTTCTCCTCAATTCGGACTCCACTGACTCCACATCAGACATGTACAAATTACTCAAAAAAGGTAGTT
The DNA here is from genome assembly GCA_037355805.1 of Ixodes ricinus. Lineage (NCBI taxonomy): Eukaryota > Metazoa > Arthropoda > Arachnida > Ixodida > Ixodidae > Ixodes > Ixodes ricinus. Next base: position 18,543 of record JAZHYW010038704.1, on the reverse strand, counting down.
AAGTTAAGTTACTGAGTATCCACGCCAGAAGTAATTGGAGTAGAGTAGAAATTACGCATTTGTAATAGTAATTGAGTAAACTACTAACTACTGTAAAAAGTAGCGAGTTACTTTGAAGTTACTTTCGAAGTTACTTTTTGCATATTTTTGTAGTAGCAAAATGAACAGCAGTTTTGATCCATGAAAAACCCTGCAAGCCTAAAATAAATGCAGGCATTTTATGGCTTGCGTTTTCACCAAAATAATTTATTCGCTCGCAGAAGCAATTGACTTTCAAAGTTCTTGATAGGAAAGTTTTCCCCTTTTCCTTCTAAAGACGTCCCCAGCCAAGCTAAACAGACGTTCCACCGACGTGCTGGATGGAATGGCAGCGTTAAATTTGAAGTGTCGGCATCTTAGGTGTCCATGTGAGGTTTGCCTCGGGTAGGAGGTCTTTTATAAGAAACTCTCCTCCTGTTTTCTTTTTTCTTTGGCAAGTTGAGATTGTTATGACTGGCCCATCTTTATTCCGACGACATTCTGAGAGCTGAGCGAGTGCACCCGACCGTCGGTTCAAGTCTCGCGTCACGACGGACGACTGCGCGTCTCGTTGCAGTGCTAGTGCTACGCTACTGAAAAAAAAAAAAATTGTTTTGGTTTAACGGAATATAAACCAAAGTATACACCTTTCCTACGTGGGCGCCGCCATCTTTAATTCTGGAACTTCCGGTATGCGTGAAAGCATCGCTTTCTTCTCGCCTCGACAGTAGAACGTGTTAACATTTTATTTGCAACCGTCAGTCGTTCTTGTTATGACCCTTCTATACTTTTTTACTTGTTCGGGGCTGTAATCGCTTGCTTTTTGTTTGGAACGCATACCGGATACAGGGACAACGTGGCTGGGTGCGAGGATAAACGAAAAAGGTGTATACTTCGCCGCTGACGCCGGGTCCAACAAACGGATCTCCCATGAGTAACTCGCAATCCTCGCCGGCGACTACGGTATTCTGACGCGCTTGACACGCCTGACAAGTAAATCGTTTCTAACAAAGAGGAGGTCACCCTGGCATAGAAGGTCGGAATTAAGGATGCGAAGGATTACGTGAACAAGGATCATCGCTCGTACAGTTGCAGCTGGGAGCGGGAACGTGCTCCCATGAACGATTTATCCGTGCCAGGGTTTGTGCGCGGGGACGTCCGGCTTTGCAAAGGTGTATGCGCTGACGACAAGGCGACCATGAAAACACGCGCCCAACTGCGAGGTTATTCGTGGAACCCCCAAACGGCTTGAGGCAGAACTTACTAAAGGCAGGCAACATGAAAACAACAACAACCCTCGGAGTGTCCCCGTCTTTCACGGTTGCAGCTGGAAGTGCGGCGCCTGTGTGCATTACCGGATTAGGTCAATACCCGACCAAGGCTTGTTAAGCATCTCTGCCTGCGTTCATGCGCACCGGTGTTATGTTTTGACTGCTCGTTGCCACCTTGGCCCAAGGACGCCTGTGATGCAGTTCCTACGGCTGCCGAGTATAAGTTCGTGGGAACGGAATGTGAGGAGGCCCCTTGTTCCGGAATGCCACTTCATCTGCCGGCGTCTTATTCATTTCTGCGCTCAAACTTTCGTGATGAGCAAAATTAGCACTAGATTTCGAAAGTAGTTAGTAATTTGAGTAGAAGTTACCTGAAAAAAGTAGTTAAGTTAAACTACTAATTACCCAAATCAACTTGTAATTGAAAGTTACCAAGTTACTCGGAAAAGTAGTTAAACTACAGTAGTTTCAGTACAGTGGTTAGTACGTCGATCTCTCACATATATCTTATGTCAATTCTGTGATATTGCTTACAGAGGCGTCTGTAATGAATGCACTCAGCCACCCACCTGAGACTACCAGTCTCTTTAAGTTTGCGGTGAGAGAAGCTTTGTTTCATCAGCAACTTTTTTTAAATACGAGAAAACCAGGAGGGAAATTTTGAATTGGTATGCTTCTTTAGAGGAATGTAATGATCCATTGCCTCCTGCACCGCCGTGGTGAATTGAAGAACCTGATAATTGACGTCAAATGATTGCAGGATAAGAGGACCAGTCGAACGTAGAAAAGTGGTTATATAAACTCTCATAGTCACGAGCAGCGAAAGTCATGCAGTTTGCCTAGATAAGTGAGACTAGCAGCCGGTATACGGCTGACAGGTACATTCAAGGTTATAGCCCCTCTAGTGCAGGATGATATTTGTCTGTTGGTACTAGTGAAATCCACTCTTAGTAACAGAAACGTTATCAATGTCTGAGAAACAAAGGTCAAGCATAGCGCCTTCACTATTTTTAACCCTGCTAAACTGATTCAGGGCCATGAAAGAGGCAAAGTCAACAAAATGATCGGCCTTCTTTGCACCGTGATAATTACTTGAAACAACATCGTGAGTTTCCCAGCATACACCTGGTACATTAAAATCGCCAAACACTAATAGTTTGCATTCAGCCAGTTTGTCTGCTATATTCTCAATTCCAAGGAGACAATCATTAAACTCCTGAGGTTCAATGTACGGAGGAAAATAAAAAGTACCTATCAGAACGCGTTCTCTATTATCACGCTCCAGCCTCTACCCATACAGATCCCGAATAATAATAATAATAATAATAGTTTATTCATGATCATAGGAGCAGCATCACAATAATAATAATAAAATGTACTGTATGATCATAGTCGCATACATCTATCTAAGCCTACATGGCTTGTGGGACTTGACCCAAACATTGGTGAAATACATCTTACATAATTGAGACACAGTGGATGCAAATACCAGGTTTTAGGTGACATGGAAACACAATACCTTCATGTTTCAAGGAGGCCGTCTCGACGCTATAATGTCAACTTGCCTCAATATTCTACCCCCATTCAACCCCCCCCCCCGACACACACTCACACCCATCACCCTACGCACAGACAGCAATAAACGCAATGGCATAAAAACCCATGAACAGACACAGGACCTGCCCTGGTAATATAGTATGCTCAGGACCTTTTTCAGCTTACTCCTTGTTTATACATAATAAACAGAGTCGGGTAAGTTGTTAAACAAATGTGGAATGTAATACCGTCGGACACATTCTCCAAATCTTGTGCGACACCGAGGTATATCAAAGCGGGGAACATTTCTTAATGCCCGAGATGTAGTATGCGGAACTTTGTGGTCATTAGACCAGAAGCACCGAAGGATTACCGTTTGTTGGAATAGCGCATAAAACGATGGCAATTCGGGAGACTGAAATAAGTGATCACTTGAAGCAAAAGCAGAGTTGTAAGCCAAGCTCTTTAAGATCCCCCTGAGGACACTATCCACCCTAGAACGCCACAGACGAGAACAGTTTGCAAAGAGTGTTATACCATACCTAAGCACACTATACACTAAGGAATAAACAATCACTTTTTTAACAAAAAAATGGCATTAACACTTTTGTGCTATAGAGCAAGCATGAGATACCTCTTAGGCGTTTAGTGATATAAGACAGGTGTGTTGTCCAAGATAAATCCGAGTCAAAGAAAACCCCTAGATATTTAACTGAACTGACATATTCCAGAGGCACACAGCAACAGGCAACACAGTTTGAAGAATGAAGCAAAATAGGGACTTATAATAATAATATTCATAATAATAATAATAATAATAATAATATATTAATAATGAATTATTTTTTTCGGATGCCACAAAGTATGATTCGGGTCTGCCAAAGCAAGAATTGACTTGTGTGGCTAAACCTCCCCCTCCAGTAGCGTAGTTATAAAAAACAATTATATTCAACAATGTGAAAGGTGCATCAGCACATAGAAAACACACACACAAGTTTTAGGGAAAAAAATGACATTGAAGCATTGGTCAAGTTAGTGTCCAGAGTTGTTTGTCTGTGGATAGCCACATTACATGAAAAACATGCACACACACACAATCAATATATAAAACAATGAAGCACAGGTCACGTCAAGTTGCCACAGTACTGGAGGTGTAATAAAAATCACATCACTGGCCTAAGAAAAAAATTTACATCACAGTTTAAGACGCCCAGAAGATGAATATGGTTGGTGCAGGCACACTTGATTTATAATAGGTCTCGTAGGGCTTGTTTAAATGTTTTTTTCGAGTCCAACTCCAACACTTTTTAGGGAGACTTTTGAAAATATCCCGCACATAAAATATTATTTTTCTTCTGCCGTACCTCGTTGACATTCTCGGTACCTCAAAACGAGTGGTATGTCTGAGTGCCCGAGGTGCAATGTGGGAACTTTAAAACTGTTATTCCAAAAATGTCTTAAAACAACCGTCTCAGTAAACAGAGCTCGACATAATGGAAGATTCATATGATCAATTTTTTCTTGTTCTGTTTCGGCATCAGTGCCGTATATAATACTTCTAAATATTCCAGTCAAAATATTGTATATTTTCTTTTGCCATTACGTAGAACACCCACCAAAAATGCTTATTCTATTTTTGTTAGGTGTTAATAATAATAATAAAAATAGTTTTATTGCTCCGGTTTGAGACTAGTCAAAATATAATGCACGTTCGTCAAATCCATCAAGGGCTTATGGGACAGAACGTATGTTGGAGTGACATCAATTGAAGTATTAGGAAGCGAAAAGTTAAGCATCAAAGTGGCATCAAGTGAAGTATTAGAAAAAAAGCTGGAGCATCACATTGGTATCAAGTGAAGTAAAGAACAAAAAAGCTAGAGTGTCGCAGGAACAGTAACAGTACTAACAGAAAAAGGCAGCTTTGTCACAGTCTTGAATAAAGTTCGTGAAGTTTCAGAGGTCAGTCATTTGACACCAAAATGTCAAACGTTTTACATACAAACAGTATGTACTCTGAGGCACTAATCATTAGGATCGATTAGCTCTAGTATATATGTCAGTCTTCGGTCCTTTCGAATCACAATAACTTCACATAATTATGAAAAAGTAAAAAGTAAAAAAAGACACAATGTTTACCAAAAATAAAAATTAAAAAGCACTCTTGCGAAAAGAAAGAGCAAGAACGTTTGGTCTTTTAAAACCGACAAACAAACGCAATCAACAAAGTAAAAAAAGAAGAAAAACAAGCCGTTTATGGGGGATCCGTTTAAGGAAGTATGATGACGTAGAGCTTTCCTTAGTTTCTTTTTCGAAGTGAGGTCTTCAAAGTTGGACGGTAGCGAGTTAAAAATCTGAGGAACGTAGTAACATCGCAAGTGTTTGCCATGACGTGTATAACACGTGAGAAAAAGAAACCGAGTGTCTAATCGTAGTTGACGTGATTCATTCATTCATTTCATTCATTCATTCATTTGTTTATTTTCTGTGCTCATGAACAGCTTGATGCCTTAATAATGATGCACAACAAAATGTTCCCAGGTTAGTTATAAAAAGTCTTAAAAGCTACGAAATTTGGGTTAAAAACATCAATATCTGCTCCACTGAGGATATTGTAGAAATGTTGAATACGGGTCATGGGACTGGTTTGGATGATGTGATTAACATGGAAAGTTGGAGAAACCCGCAAAACTCGACTCGGAACGAGAATATTAATAGCAGATGTGAGATCTGGGCAATCAATTAATCCATGAATACATTTATACAGAAAAACAATATCGCGCTCACGCCGTCTGGAACTCAAAGTAGGACATTTGCATCGTTCCAAGAGTCTCGCATAAAAATAATAAACAGTACGACCAATGTAACGATCGCTCGTAGAACTGATACAATTCCAGACTACAGAGGAGAACTCCAACTTGGTCCGGATTAACGAGAAATATAACCGTAGAATACAGGTTGATGTGGAGAACTCACGCGTGATTCTAGGAATTACTCCCAGCTTAGTCAAAAAGCCATTTAGAAGGTTGTTAACATGTACAGTAAAGTATAACAGTAGAGTCTATGTATACAGCAAGATCACACGTGAACTCGACTCTTCGCAGGGGATCATTGCCCATCTGGCAACAAAAGTTAATTTTTTTCTACCTTTCTAGACAAAGACATAATAACGGTTTTAGAAGGATTGAGCGTTAGCATGTTCTGACGACACCAATTGCACACACGCCCAACATCCTCCATACGTTTTTCACAGTCTTCCAAAAATATTATCTGCCTAAACAACTTGACGTCATCTGCATATTGCAAGACGACCGAATTGCGAACAATTGAGCTCAAATCGTTAATAAAAACTTTGAAAAAGATCGGCCCAAGTATGGAGCCTTGCGGCACACCCGAAGAAGAAACATAAGACCGGGAGTGATGTCCAAGTACAAGAACAAAATTGTGTCTATTAGACAAATAATTTAGAAACAGGGAACGAAGGAAGGTACTCACGCCGTAGGATTCTAGTTTGTGTGCAAGGAGCGATTGATCTACTAGGTCAAAAGTCTTAGAGAGATCAAAATATAGAACGTCTACCTGTCCACGTTGACACGCAGTAGGCGAAACAAATTTTAAAAAAGACACCAGATTTGTCTTAACAGACCTTCCACGCATGAAGCCGTGTTTTGAAGGGCTTATCTTATGCTTAAAAAAATTTGAAATGCGCTCAAATAAAACAATTTCATAGACCTTAGCAAAGGCAGATAGCAACGACACAGGTCTGTAATTTGTAGATGACAGTTCTTCCACAGGGAAGGAAATGTAAGGCTCTGCAACGACAAGTTAAAAATCTGCGTTAAGACGGGCGCAAAAATAGAGGAGCATCCTTTAACAATGAAGCTTGGAATGCCGTCAAATGCAACTGATAACTTCGGCTTCAGTTTCATGATGGCAAGTTCTATATCAGTAATTTCAAACGATAGAATTGACAGGTGATCACTGGCATTATCACTGATGTCATGCACAGGCTGTCCAGTTTGGCCGTAAGAATAAATCGAAGAAAAATAACTCGCGAATGCATTTGACACATCTTTGGGCTCAGACAGCATAATACCTAACGAGTCAGCTATGTTTATTGATGACGAAGTTGTAGTTAGTGCGATCCTTTACATATCGCCAGAAAAGCATTGGGTCACGATTGAAGCTGCGCTCTACTGACTCACGGTGTAATATTTTATCGCGCTTCAAAAATGTCTTTGCTAGCGCACGCGACTCCGAAAATTTGAGGTACCAAAAAGCGGAATTGGCAACCTTATATTTCCTATGGTAATGCAATTTTTTCTTAGAACTGATCTAAGCTCCTTGGAGTACCAGTGCGGATAACGACTTGTGTAAGGACGCTTTTTGGGAACGAACCTTTCAAGTGAATCTACGATATAGTTCGTGAACACTTCAACGGCACGATTTACATCGGTCGTACTATACATGGAAGCCCAATCTGCATTATCTAAATGTTGATAAAGGCCAGAATAATCGCCTCTTAAGAAAGCAAGCGACTCACAGTTTTTGTGCTTTACTTTCCCACAGAAATCCTAAAGGAAACAGAAAAAGGAACGTGCCAAACATCCGGTAAAACAAGCGGATTGGAAACAGACGTCAGGCTGTCGATCAGGGTGTCGAACCGGAACCGAACCGAACCGAAAACCGGAACAGAACCGTTATTTTTAGCCGAACCGGAACTGAACCGAACCAGAAATCTTCGCCGCCATCTTGGAACGGAACCGGAACTGAACCGGAAAACAATAAAACGGTAACCGGTTCAAAACGGTTCACTGTAATTTTTTTATTACAAAATGAGTGTTGGAGAAGTAAAAATTGGCATTGCAGGGGGAACCAGCTGAACAATGAAAGGAGAAACAGAAAAGACACCCTATCGCTGGACTACCAACTATTTTAATAAATCGTCCTCCTCTTCTACTAAATATTTTGCGTATCAATTGTTTCTTATTTTTTTCTTTTTTTCTTTTTCTTTCCTAACTGTTTTTTTCTATTTTTGCTTAGCAGGGAGGGCGCCCTTCAGAAAGAGCTTTTCTTGCGGTTGCAGGATTATTGAGGCGGAGCTCACACAGTTTTCTTCTTCGTTTTCTATGGCCAAGGCCTCCAACATCTCCCTTGCAAGCTGGTTTTTGTGGTGTCCTATGATGCTGGCTTGCTCAGGCTTGGGTTTGCACTTGCAAGTTCGACAATGGGCAGCGAGGTGTCCTGGTCCCGCGAGATTCTTAACGTTGGCCACATGTTCACGTGCACGGTCGTTTACGCATCTCCCGGTCTGTCCAATATAGCATCGTCCACATGTTAATGGTACGCTGTATACGACTTCTTTTTGGCACGGAAGGTATTTTGTCCTGTGTCGAGTGTCACACATGTCTTTCTTGTCCGTTTGTGTCTCGTTGATCCTGCGGCATAGGGAATAAGCCTTATTTGGGGCCGAGCACACAACTTGAACGTTTTGCCGGTTCGCTATTTTTTTCAATTTGTGGGTGACCCCATGAATGTACGGGATTACTGCAAACGGCTTCTTTGTTTTCTTTGCTTCTTCTTCACTTTGGACATTGCTCCTCTTGACACTGCGGGATATTTTTTCACATATGGAGGCCAATAAGGTTTTTGGATATCCGGCATTGTGAAGTCGTGAAATTTGGGCATCAAAACTTTGTTGGACTTGATGGGGGCAGGTCTTCTTTAGGCTTGCGGAGAGGGCTGCGATGGCCAATCCTTGCTTAACATTTTTTGAGTGTTCGGAATCATAAGGAAGAAACCCTTTTCCCGATCGTGCTTGGTATTGCCAACAGACATGCCCTGCTTGGAATTTCAACGCCAAATCGAGAAACCGAATTGATTTATTCACTGGAGTTTCGTGGGTGAAAGTGAGGCCCATGCAGCTTTTTTCGAATTGTGTCATGGTGGTTTTGAGGCATCCATCGGCTTGGTCGTCGACTTCTGTGGTGCACAATATAAGAAAATCATCAACATACCTGAAAATAACCCCTATGCGTGCATCTTGTATGGCTTCCTGGATGGCTTTTCCACACCTCGCAAGAAAGATTTCGCATAGATGCGGGGCCACCTGAGAGCCAATGCAAATGCCACTTTTTTGCACATAGTGGTGATCTTGTTGGGCCACTACCGTCGCTGACAGGTAGAATCTTAAGATTTCTAAGAAGGTGCCTAAGCTCATTCCTGCGGCGTTTTGGAATTTGGTGAGCCCTTTTTCTTCGATGGTGGTTTGGAGAACATGCATGAGGCTTGCGTGGGGGATGGAGTAGTACATGTCCTCCACATCAATAGAAAAACCAGAAGCGATGAGGTGCCCTTGATCTTGAAGGAACGATATGACATGTTCCGAGTTTGGTATTCGGAAAGGGTCTTCAATATGTACGTTGGAGATTTGTTGCGCTAAAAACTTCGACACGCATGCCTGCCATGTGGTTCTTTCTGAAACGATTGCCCGGAAGGGAACTCCTTCTTTATGAGTTTTGGCCGAAAAAAACACCGATAGTTGGTCATTTTTTGCGGCTTTGATTTTTGTGATAAGACTTGGTTGTTGAGCTTCGTCTAGAAGTTTTAGGATGGCTATTTTTGCTGCTTTGGATTGTTTTTTGTCAACAGGGATGAAATTCCTGGTCATTGCTTAGTGGGCTTTTTCTCCATATGTGTCGGATGCCAGAACCACGAATCCTCCTTGCTTGTCAGAGACGCATAGTTTTAATTGTTTGCTCCGCAGCTCTTGTACGATAGGTCCAAAGGTCACTTTCGCCTGGGCCTGGTGGTTTAGGCAAGCGAAGACTTGAATTCCCTCATCGATGATTTGTGGTCCTCGGTCTTGTGGGGCTTTTGCGGCTATTTGGCGTATGAGGGTTAACTTGTCTATCGCCTCAAGCTTAGGTGCTATGGCATATTTGGGTCCTTTTTCAAGCACCTGTTTTGCTCTGGCTGATATAGGAACATTTCCTATTACCTGGAGCGGAGTTCTTTCCACAGTTGTCATACCTTGTCGACGTAGTTCGAGATGATGACGCCAAATTGGGAGATACTCCTTAATCCAGAGGCGTTCTGTTGTGTTTTTGTTCATTGTCATGTGATTGGAGAACTCGTTGTGGGTGGAACAACGGACTCGAAGAAAGTCGGTGAGAAGGCGTACTTGACGCCATTTCTCGGAACGAAGGATCTTAGACACTCGTTGTGCGTGTCCTTGTGATGGTTTCACTGCCCCGAAGAAAGACTGCACCTCTTCCAGAATCACCTTCTTTTGTATGCTTCTGGAGAGCAACCGTGCTTGACAAATTGAATGGGCAATCAGTAGGCTTAGGGCGTACGTGTTGAGGAGGTTGAAATTAAGGAAAGACGTGCTCATGTAACTAGAAAGGTAACTTACTACTGGGATGAGTTGAGCTAGTTGGTTGTGATACATTGCGGGGGGAACCAGCTGAACAATGAAAGGAGAAACAGAAAAGACACCCTATCGCTGGACTACCAACTATTTTAATAAATCGTCCTCCTCTTCTACTAAATATTTTGCGTATCAATTGTTTCTTATTTTTTTCTTTTTTCTTTTTCTTTTTCTTTCCTAACTGTTTTTTTCTATTTTTGCTTAGCAGGGAGGGCGCCCTTCAGAAAGAGCTTTTCTTGCGGTTGCAGGATTATTGAGGCGGAGCTCACACAGTTTTCTTCTTCGTTTTCTATGGCCAAGGCCTCCAACATCTCCCTTGCAAGCTGGTTTTTGTGGTGTCCTATGATGCTGGCTTGCTCAGGCTTGGGTTTGCACTTGCAAGTTCGACAATGGGCAGCGAGGTGTCCTGGTCCCGCGAGATTCTTAACGTTGGCCACATGTTCACGTGCACGGTCGTTTACGCATCTCCCGGTCTGTCCAATATAGCATCGTCCACATGTTAATGGTACGCTGTATACGACTTCTTTTTGGCACGGAAGGTATTTTGTCCTGTGTCGAGTGTCACACATGTCTTTCTTGTCCGTTTGTGTCTCGTTGATCCTGCGGCATAGGGAATAAGCCTTATTTGGGGCCGAGCACACAACTTGAACGTTTTGCCGGTTCGCTATTTTTTTCAATTTGTGGGTGACCCCATGAATGTACGGGATTACTGCAAACGGCTTCTTTGTTTTCTTTGCTTCTTCTTCACTTTGGACATTGCTCCTCTTGACACTGCGGTATATTTTTTCACATATGGAGGCCAATAAGGTTTTTGGATATCCGGCATTGTGAAGTCGTGAAATTTGGGCATCAAAACTTTGTTGGACTTGATGGGGGCAGGTCTTCTTTAGGCTTGCGGAGAGGGCTGCGATGGCCAATCCTTGCTTAACATTTTTGAGTGTTCGGAATCATAAGGAAGAAACCCTTTTCCCGATCGTGCTTGGTATTGCCAACAGACAAGCCCTGCTTGGAATTTCAACGCCAAATCGAGAAACCGGATTGATTTATTCACTGGAGTTTCGTGGGTGAAAGTGAGGCCCATGCAGCTTTTTTCGAATTGTGTCATGGTGGTTTTGAGGCATCCATCGGCTTGGTCGTCGACTTCTGTGGTGCACAATATAAGAAAATCATCAACATACCTGAAAATAACCCCTATGCGTGCATCTTGTATGGCTTCCTGGATGGCTTTTCCACACCTCGCAAGAAAGATTTCACATAGATGCGGGGCCACCTGAGAGCCAATGCAAATGCCACTTTTTGCACATAGTGGTGATCTTGTTGGGCCACTGCCGTCGCTGACAGGTAGAATCTTAAGATTTCTAAGAAGGTGCCTAAGCTCATTCCTGCGGCGTTTTGGAATTCGGTGAGCCCTTTTTCTTCGATGGTGGTTTGGAGAACATGCATGAGGCTTGCGTGGGGGATGGAGTAGTACATGTCCTCCACATCAATAGAAAAACCAGAAGCGATGAGGTGCCCTTGATCTTTTCTGTTTCTCCTTTCATTGTTCAGCTGGTTCCCCCCGCAATGTATCACAACCAACTAGCTCAATTCATCCCAGTAGTAAAAAAATTGGCAACTGCATTTCTATGTAGTGTCAAATTGTCATAAACCAGAATTGCTACGTATAAGAAATTGTGGTTTAGCGTGGCGATTTTGTATTGGCACTACGATTAATCCTGTGTCACGTGACGTCATGGTTTCAAGACATGCTGTCAAATAATGTCAGGTCACGTGGCCCCGTATCGTAGATTACTCACCGCGTCCAAGTCGAGTTAAATGCAGAACGTCAATTTCCCCTCTCTTCTACAACGTTCCGCCTGCTCCTTCCTCCCGGGCCTTGTTTTCCCCCGCCCTACCTTCTTGAGTTGCAACGGAATATAGATGTACTAGCGTTGTTGACACCGTGACGTCACATGCCATCACTAAAGCCCATTTATACAGAAACGTAGCGACATCCTTTGAAGAATGACGCCTGCTATTTTGGGCCAAACCAGGCGGCGCTACCGTCCACGCCGCTGTTGTAAAAAAGCAAAACATAAAGATAAAAGTTGTGCACGTCAGAGAAGGAGGGCAAAGCCTATGCTGTAGGAGTGCAGTGCATGCTATGAGCTCATGTCGCCAATCAAATAACGCCGACTGTGCAACGTCACGGCTTTCATTGTCTTTCTTTGAGCACATCCTCCGAAGCTGGTAGACCGCGACAGTGCGCTTTAGCCTGTGTGTATGTATTTGCGTGTCTTTCAGCCTTTGACTGCGCTCTGACTAAAGTTTAGGAAGGGCGTCTGCTATCTCGGGCCAAACCAGGCGGCGCTACAGTCGACGCGGGGGTGTAAAAAGCAAAACATAAAGATAGAAGGTGTGCGCGTCATAGGAGGAGGGGAAGATGGCGCTACCTTTTTTATTCAGGGGCATCAGCCATCACGACTTTTCACCGCGAGTCATGCGACACCGTGACGTACTCGGTTGTCATGAGCCTGATCCGAGTGCTCGGGTTCCTGACTATCAGCATCGCCAAACATTCGTGTTGGCTCGTGTTCAATCAAAGATGAAGATAGCCGAACTCTAATAAAGCCTAAATCTCAACCCATGTTTTTTTCTTTGCCAGCCCCAGCGCATAACTATGATGAACACCGGCGGCATACAATTAGCGTCAGATCACATTGCCGCCCGTTCTAATAGCGAGTTGAGGCGGGGAAAGCTGTTTCTTTACTTTATTTTTTCTGCGTCTGCCATTGACCAGAGAGGAAAACAATGGGTGTTTTTTTGCAAGCTATCAACGTCAGGGATTACCTCTTAGCGGTATTTACTGAAAGTGCGAAAATTGTTGCATGAACTATTTTGCATGTACACATCATTGAGGTACTCAAACATGTTTTCGTTGTTGCTGAACTGTCTGAGAAAGTTGTCTTCGAGAATAGAAGCATTGAAAAGGCTGAATATGGCTTGTTAATTTGACGATAAATAGAACCACAAGTTTGTACGGCAGGGATACCTGAAAAGAGATTCTAGTGGCCTTTGACGGACAGCCGAAAGTCGGCAGCCGCTCAAATTCTCGCAGTTTTGTTTAAACTTCACAGTTTTTGGATGCAAAAATAAAAGAAATGAAGAATTACTGCAAAGCAAATGACAGTAATATAAATGTCGAATTGGCACCCCCAAACAAAGAAGGAGTCCCCCAGAAAAAAAGAGTATTCTGTTAAGGAGCATCGTCAAATAAAAAAAAGGGGGGGGGGTCAAAAACTTATCTGTGTTCTAATGGTTCCTCTGCTCCGTATCTTCGGCAAAGAGCAGACTGCGTGATCCTGCAAAACTACCTCGTCTGCGAAATCACTCATGCCAGAATTAGCGCGTTTTCGGGGTGCCAGACGCTCGCGCCGTTCCTCACGACGCTGCACCAAGCAAGAATAATTTTTGTTTCTGAATATATGGGCTGCACTGAGCGCGAACCTTCTGCAGTGTGCATTTTGCACCTCGGGATTTGATTTTCTCAGCAGAAGAAACCTCTGACCACTCGCATGTTGTGCGATGATGTCACGTACAAACCATGTTAAACAGTTCAGTTTTCTGTTAAAATGTGATGTTCTCAACACAATACTCCTTTTCACTTTAAGTGTGAGCGTATCAGAAACTAAAAAAGCGAGCTCCGGGCTTTCAGCGTCCAAGCACGCGCGCTCCTGCAGTGCAAGTGGTCGGGACCAGAGGCTCGTGCTTGTAGCATAATAAAGTAAAGATTTGGGCCAGTTGGTTCATTGCAAACAAAAAAGCGCCGAAAAAAGTACAGGGACACAAACGAAGGGAAACAGGACAAGGCGCACTCTCAACTGCAGTTTATTGAAACCTCACATGTTATATTGCCACAAAAACCTTGCTTCCCCTATCTGCTCAGCTCGCGTTTCAAAAATTCAAACTCATTTGTAGATAAAGATAGGGACGTGTCACTTATACATTTCTTCTCCTGGTCCTAATTTCATATGCCTCGTGTAATTCTCGCGACACTTTATCTTTGTACCTAGCCAAAATCTTAGTGTTTGTTCGTAGCATAGGCTGCATCTGGACTTCAAGGGGCCATGCAAAGCGTTTCTGGCCATTTGTTATTTTATTTGCATTGATTTCGCTCGAATTAGTGGCTGGGACTCTAGCAACACATTAAACATAAAATGAACAAGAAATCTGGCGTATTTTGAACATAATAGCTGAAAGGAGTTCAGAATTTTGAGATCATTTTCTTTTATTGATGACATTATTGGTCTGAGCCAGTAGAGAACCTAAACGACAAGAGCGTGAAACAACCATGCGCGATCTTCCTAAGTGTTGGAAATTAACATCCAGTCATGAAGATGTGAGCGCCCGACCAATTTACGGGTGTTCTAAGCAAATATATGAGTGAGAGTCACGTGCTTGAAAGGATCAGAAGGGGTACTTGGCGCCTATTTAGCCAGTTCTACCTCTAGAATTCTATGTCATGATCATCCGATGTTCTAGAACAGTGGGTCTCAAGTGGGGTCCGCGGACCCTTTGGGGTCCGCGAAGGCATTCTCGGGGTCCGCAAAGCCCTGCCTCGTCAGTCAAGCCCGGCAATAAAAGTTGTCTTTTTTAGGTCGAGAAGAAATGTTCCAGTTTTCGGGCGAGTTTTCTCGTGTGCATATCAACAAGAGAGGTCTGCTTCACAACTGGCCCTTAGTTGTATCCATTTATTAATTCATTATTATATTTAGCCTCTATCTCCCCCCCTCACCCCGAACGGGGTCCTCCTTCATCTCCATCGATCCACAAGGGGTCCGCGAATCATCCATGTTTGAGAACCACTGTTCTAGAACAATGTCGTCACTGAACGCTCATGTTTGACACTGATAGGCACGCCGTTCGAAGCAGCATTTGGTTTTCTTCGTCCCCTTTGCAATGCCCCTTAAGCTGAAACAAAGTATAGCAAAAGGGGATGTCCAAATTGTAAAGTTGTGCAGTATATATAGCAGTCTCGCGATGATATGCTGCAGCCTCATAAAATGTTAGAGCGCACATGACTGATAAAGCGCGGAGTGGTAAAATCAGGCCACAAAACAAGTGCGCGTAAAACCAAATTACAGTGTTCTAGAGAGTTGTAGTGGCAAGAGCGGCGGCCACCGCGTGAAGATTTTGCGCGTATAGACGACACCGTAGCGCTGCTGTTCTGAGCCCTAGGAACTGTGGCAACTGCAAGAGGCTTGAATAAAGAAGAACGAAGCGCCGGCGACACACGCGCTTCATGTCTAGAGCCCAGCGGACATGGCCTCGTCTCGTCCTTCCTAGATATTGCTACAGGAACGTGCCCCGTCAGCCTCGTCGGCGGCGCTGCTCGGCGTGTACTACTGTGGTTCGACTGGAGCTTTTCGCGACGCAGAACAAGTGCTAATGTGAAAAAATTATGTTTTCCTTTGCACTAATGCCTCTAGAGTGTGTGCTATCCCTACTTTTATCATTCCGTGTTTTTGATGGAGATCATTTGATTAATATCGACCCCTCCCCTTCCCAGTACTGACAGGTCGTTCAACAACGCTATAATATAAATAATAATAATAATAAATAAATTGTTTTATTTTCTCGTGCCCATCAAACAACCTCTCGATTTACAGTGTTGTGCACTAAATATACATGGAGTAAAACCTAAACATACAGGAAACAACAAGGTAAAATCAATAAAAGTCATGCAACATTATCATAATGCAAAAATTGATTATTGATTAGTTCACAGACATCCAGTCACGTAGATTGGATACAAACTCCTGAGTGGATAAAAATATGTCGAGGTTAAATTTCTTTGAATCAAATGGAATTTGTAACCTTGACAACGGGATTACAGCGGACAAGCAAGATGGATAAAAAGTTGAAATGTTTCGGCTCGGGCGAGAGGAACATGAAACTCAATAGTTTGTAATAAAGCCGCCGAATTTACCCTGCCATGAACAACTTTGTGAAGGAATAAACAATCTCTGTACTGCCTTCTCAAGGCCAATTTATGCAGCGAAAATTTACGAAGCAATGTTTCGTAGTGATAAAAACATCTCCTTCCACATGTAGCGGTCATATAAAATTCTTACCATTCGCTTTGCACATTTTCAATAGCTAGCTCTTGCGACAGAGTCAATGAATTCCAAATGACTGAGGCAAATTCCAGTCGCGATCGAACTAGAGACTTAAATAAGAGTAGCAAGCAACGGGGAGTTGAAAATTGACGACAAATTCTTGAAATCATTCCTAACGTCCTCAACGCTGCATTTACTGTACCGAAGACATGATTGTTGAAAGAAAGTGAGCTGTCAATGTACACTCCAAGGTCCCTGATAAAGGAGACTGGAGGAACTAATACTCCATCCAGGTAATATTTAAAACAAATAATATCACGCTTCCTGGATAACACCATTGATTTGGATTTCAAGGGGTTAAGTAACAAGCTGTTTTCTAAACACCATCTCGAAACACGACTTAGATCAGCCTGGAGAAGAGAGCAGTCGGATAGTGACTTCACACTTAAAAATAACTTCACATCGTCAGCAAACAGAAGAATGTTAGCATTGATAACAGAATAAGCAATGTCATTTACAAACAAGAGGAACAAATGCGGGCCAAGAATTGAGCCCTGCGGCACGCCAGACGTTGAAATAAACTGTTCGGAGTAGATGCCATTGACACGAACAGAATTGCGACGATCACACAAGTAGCTATGAAACCATCTACAGAAATGCGGGCTGAAACCATGGGAGGCCAGCTTGCTCAACAATAAATCGTGCCTAACGCAGTCAAATGCTTTAGACATGTCTAGGTAGATGGCGTCAACTTGACCTCTACTAGTAACTATTGGTGCGGTGTAACTTAAAAACGAACAAAAATTGGACTCTACAGACCTATTTTTAGAAAAACCATGTTGTTCATCAGATATCATCGTGTTCAGGTAAAAATAAACGCGCTTATGAACTAAATGGACAAATAATTCTCAATAAATCTTTTACTTTTTTAATGGTGAGAGGAACAATAAACTGGTGTATTGTTTTTTGTCATCGTGTTGCTGATGCGGAGACCAGCGTTGTGTAAGGTGCAAGGCGGAGCGTTTGGAAACGGCCAAGGTGCCACTGCAACTGGCGAACATATAACAAATTGTTTTTTGTGGAAGGCAGTCTATGAAGAAAAAATACCTCGATTGGGAGTATATGAAGCATTAAACTACGATATGAACACAAACTTCAACAACCCCTAATATGAAAAAAAATATTTATTTTCAATTCACTGCTTTATGACTTCTCAAAAGTGGTAATACACTTCAACGAAATACACAGCAAGCACATGACAGATATCCAGCAACATAGTACGCAAAAAGACTACAAAATTGTCATAATATATTACGGCATAGAATCCTAACCTTTTCGCCATTGACGATGTGCACATAGTCCCGAAGGATAAGGCGCGGTTCAAAATGTCTCTCGCACACCGCTGATGTCTCGGCGGGGCGTTTATCTTCTCGATTAAGACTTTTTATTCCCCACTGTAGTCTGCGCGACCCCTCCTTTGGCGCACGAAACAGCAACGGCCTACGATCGCTG
The DNA here is from genome assembly GCA_037355805.1 of Ixodes ricinus. NCBI lineage: Eukaryota > Metazoa > Arthropoda > Arachnida > Ixodida > Ixodidae > Ixodes > Ixodes ricinus. Next base: position 679 of record JAZHYW010038704.1, on the reverse strand, counting down.
GTGGCTGCCCTTGTTGACCGGGTAGCCCGACTTCATCCCGGCGCGAAGCAGTGTGCGCATCCGTCTTTTTCCTTGCATTTATGACCGAGACGGCAACGGAATGGGGAAGACTCCCCACCACTACACTACAAAGAAAAGTGCTACGGTGCTACGTTCGGGAGAAGTGTATTGCTTCAGCTTCGTTGTCTTCTTCACTCATTGCGCATCTTCCATCTGCCACAAATTCTCCTAGGGCACGGAACTCCAGCGCCACTCGTGGCATCTACGTTGACCGTCTTCACGCGGCCCATTTTAAGCGGGCGCCGCTCTTGCCACTACACCCTCTAACACTGTAACGAAATATCACTTTAGCCTCCCAAGACAGTATTCTGCGAAGTTTCGAGCTCGTGCAATCCGATGTCCTAACGTGATTTAAACTAGAAATATATTGTCTGCTCTTTACGATATTTATGTGTAATTAGGAACATCATTACACGCATCTCTACTAGAGAAATACGCACCATAACCAACAAAGTCCTGAACAGTAAAAAGTCCGACGTTTCCAAAACGATTTTTTTTTATCAAGGGTGATTATTTGCATGTGGACAGCAGCAGCTTCTTTTCTATCTACGGTGTGTTGTTTGCTTCACTCACTTTTTCTTCTTCAAGTGCCCTAGTCCTTGGACAAACGCCAACGGTT
>JAZHYW010038703.1:0-14970 GCA_037355805.1 Ixodes ricinus | reverse complement strand
GAGAAAGAAAAAAAAAGATAAACTACGTGCACAATAACCGCCATTTCTCTATCCTTCCTCCTGTAGTTTTCACAGGGCAGGCTAACACACACTCTGCACGTTCCGGGGTTACGCATACAGGCTTCTATTAAAAGCCGTAATCAAAAGATAAAAAAAAATCCAATAGGCAGTCCCCGAAGGCCGCATATTTTCGGTGACTGCATAAAGTGGACCTTTCACCAGCGACGCGTTCCTTATCTCTTGGCTAGGCAAGCATCATCTCGTTGCTGTTCTTCGTCCACTTCAACCTATGTGAGGCAACCAAGCTCTTTTTTGTTTTTCGTTTACGTACACGCCTGAGTGCGCCTGCGCTGAAAGGATCTGCTTTCCAGCACTGCGGGATATTGCTTCCGACTGAGCCGAGCATCGAGGAAGCCCGATCGTGTCGGGCACTCTTTAATTAAGCCTATCGATCTTTAGACTCGGCTAAAGGCACTAAACAACGGTTCTGCGAGAAGGGTGACGCGGCCCGTCAGTGCCGACAAGGCCAAGTGTTCCGCTTGACCGTCGGCGCTTTCGACTTTGGAAAGTCTGCTTACATTTGCATAAATTTGAAAGATGCAGAGTACAATGTGAAAGAAGCAGTGCAGCTGGCGAATCTTTCACACGCACAAAGGGTCTATTAGTAGACTACTAATTTTACATCGAAACTGGCTTTGGGGTTTGAAAAAAAAATGCATTGTATATAAAAAATGCTTGTTTATTTCTTTTTTGTCATTTCTTTCTGCGTGAAACGAAGCCTGGATATTCATCAAAACGAGATCTAAAAGCTATTTTAATAATGAAGATATATATAATATTGCTATATTTAATATTATTCTAAGAATTTGAAAGTACCTTCAAGATTAAAATGAATATCTTAAAGTTATGTTTTACTTTGTGCGTTTGAAGCAGTCTTTTTTTTTTCCTGTTATAGAGAAGAATTCTTTACGGTTTTCTAAAAGTCAAGGTTTTATGTTCTCTCTTTTGAGGATTTGCACACGTTAGTATAGTAGTTTCCACATTACTCCAAGCTTTTACAGAGCGCGGGGTAACAATCACGGTACACAAAATTAGCGCAATGGACGAACACAGGAAGTAGGAGAATACAGGACAGAGCGCTTCATCTCCTTCTTCCTGTGTTCATCCAATGTGCTAATTTTGTGTACTATGTTTGAACAGCTAGGTCGTCAATTTATTTTGTGACAATCACAAGAGCGTCCTTGATTGGCTCCAAGTTTTCTATGGGAGGCGAATTCTCCATTGGTTATGTTCCTTATTTACTGCATGGCTGTAGTGCACGAAGGAAAAGTATATTGTGGTGCCGCTTTCTATACTCTGTTGTAAAAGTTTGTTATAACTCTCAAAGCACTGCGTTCTTTGAGAGCTATAACATTGAAGCATTTGAAGGAAACTCATAAGTTGGCTTTGTAACGTAGCATGCTACAATTTACCACAGAGGTGCCTGAATGTGGTAGAAGTATCGCATCAACATTTTAAAAAACACATTTACCTGAGTAAAGGGTAAAATAACGATAAGTGGTCTTCTCAACCTACGGTGTCACCTGCTAACCGCGCACCCACTGAATAGCGTGACAACTGACAGGTGGCGACAGCTGTTCTGACAGGTTAGGGAGCCTTCCCTACGTTAGCTTGCGGTAGCTCAGCTGCTGCCCAGTCGGTCCAAATGCAGACATGTAGCTGAAATTACTCGACGAACCATGTTTTATTTGTTTTGGGTCCATTCAATGTGTTTTCTTGGAATAAAAATAATTCATTCACTGACCATTATAACAGCGCAAAAGTGCGCGCCGTTTATGCTTCGAAAAAAAAAAATCTGAGCTGCGTAAGCCGTTGGAGCCGCGCTGCCGCTATCTGCCGGTTGTTATGTCAGTCGGAGGGTGTATCTTCATAGTATCTTCTTTTGTTTTCTTTTGACTCGGGTAAGTGTGATTTTTGGAATTTTGGTGTAATGCTTTAACCGCCTTCAGGTACTTCTTTAGTAAATCGTGTCACGATAAGTTATCAAGACGATTAAGGCGGTCACTCTAAAGGCTTCACCCAGATTTGGGTCGTGGTAAAAAATATTATTTGTATAAAAAATTTTAAAATCCAATAAGCATATACGATTAAGTAAAGTCATATAAGATATAAGAAACATTACAATTGTATTTAAAACTTTATAAAAATCTGATAAGATGTTTCTTTTAAGTTTCTTACAAGTTTGTTATAACATTAGATATAATCGAATTGTTATTATATGTTCTTATAAACTTATATACTCTTACATGATCTCATCTTAGCATATGTGTTTATTGGACCAAACAATTTATTTCACACATAATACATTTTCTGTAGGGGTGCACGCGGTATATTATGTATGAGCAAAGGACTCTTCTTTTACGAGGATTACCCCCGGTTCTCCTTCATAGGAAGAACGTACACGAATGTTCATGATCATGAGGATAGTAAGAGCACTTAGACGACGCAGATGTTTAAGGTGAAATAAACTAAGTTGTGTTACCGTCACACTTTGGCACAATCTTATTTAATTAGCTTTCTCGAATTGCTGCATTATGTCTTCAACTATCGAAAGTCAGATGAAGCTGAAACTGTTTAGGTTAAAACCAAATATCAGAAATCGTTAATTTCACTGGCCGTAATTGGAACGGACAGAAACACCCCTCCACGCCTGTACGTTGGAAGACACAGATTGGGCTGCAGTGAAAGGATGTGCTTAGTTGAGATGAGGGTATCTTGGCGATGTGTTTCCTACAGTTATTTTAATTTTTCTATATGACGCTGGATAATTGTGGTTACCAGTTCAACTCCAAGCGCACCTGAACCTTATTTCAAAAGAGTAATGGTGCGAAAGTAATTTGGCATGGCCACATGAAAAACTTCCCTACCTACTTCACTTCGGGGTGCAGTTTTTCTGTTGTTGCTTCTTGTCTTGCGACAAGTAGCAACTACAAATAAATAAGGAAAGCGAACAATCTACAAACACTGTATTATGTTCGGAGGATTAAAAATATAGGGGCTGCACCCTTAGAAAGCGGAAGCTTCTTGGCAGGATATATATATTTATATTGAGTACCTAATCTATTTGTAGATTGAAATATCTCAAACGCAATAGATCGGATAGCACGTTACACTTTTCCGAGTGCTTGCCAGTCTGCGATCCGCCACTTTAGTTTTGCTTCGATGCGACCTGTTCAAGTGCTGGGGACGTTGACCTATTTTGAACAAATTCTAGACGGAACATTTTAAAATCAACGCGGTCAACGGATGCGGCGCGAGGATTACCGGTCAAGAAGTTCTGAGTAACCATTGCAGTAATATATTTATTTTTCGAAGCAGATTATTTGTGCTTAAACTCCTCGAACGTGAACTACTCTCCAGAAATAGTCCAGCAGAAGGACACGTTGGGCGGAGCTGAGACATGCATTTGTTTAAGTTTTACTTAATGTATGCTAGAACCTTCAGGTGAGCAGTGAAGCTGCACTGGCAAAATTGTTCCTCTACTGCGACGGCACCGTGTAATTTGCAATTTCTGGAAAACAGTCAACATTCACACTGCTTAAACAAACATGCAGTCATTTCTTTTATAAATTTAGGCCACCCACTGGTCCCACAAGACTCCGCAAAAAGTGCGCCTAAATATTTGTTTTTACTTTTTAATTTATTTTTCGCGGGCGAACATTTATGACTGGAGAGCAATGATCACCTAGTTTGGGGCGGGAGAAATTTGAAAGTTAGTTATTCCAGCGTCCTCCCATGCGCATGCCTAGTGGTATTTTTTATACATATACTAATATTAGCGCGTTCCCAAATGTTCAGTTAATATGGGAACCGCACAGAACTGTATTTATTCATAACCAATGATTGCTGACCTTTTAAAAAATTAAAACAAATACTCTCAAACGTAAATGGTACTTTCCAGTTTTCCTGCTTACTGATTCGTAGGGTGGGTGATATCTTGGGCTGGTATTTGAGAATGACACTCACCAAGTGACATTCCGTCTATGGTTTAGGTGCGCCTCTGCGTGCATCTCAAGCATGTGTCATGATTGTATTTGCACGACAGAGACACGCGCATGCAATCTACAATGCAGTCAACACCGAATTTAGCCCCCCCCCTTCCCCCGGACTAAATTTAAAAAAAAATTATGTTAATCTTAATTTTTTTGTTTCAGAAGTGCCACCTAAGAAACCACTAAAATATAGAGAAAATCTAAACGCACATAATTAACAACAATGCTAGCGTAAAATTTAGAATATTATGAGGGCGACTGCACGATGGTCAGACAGCTGGCCTCATTTGGAGCTTGTGACACCTAAAGAGGGTGCGCCGCTCCCCTTGGCAGCAAGAAGTTTGCGTCGCCGCGAACGGCTTCCCGAGTGTTAGGTAGCGTGCTGACGCGCCGTTTGCATTTCCGCTTTCGAGTGCCAACGCCGCGTCTGTTTCGACCCACGAGCGCGTTCCTCCATCTCACGCCAGGGCAGGCATAAACAATATACTTGAAAACACGGTATTTAAATACAAATAGAAAATATTTCGACAACAGAAATTTTATGAACAATTCTATTACGCTTTTTGGAAAAGTATTTACTTACGAAAAACAAGTACAACGAGGCTATTTGAATATGTAAAAGTACATTTAAAAATCTATTTTTTGTCAGAAACTGATATGTAAAACTTAAATTTAACCTAGAAAAAAAAACGTGCGTGTCAAAATAACGAGTGGAGTTTAAGTATGCAACAAATCAGAAGCATAGAAGTGTTGCAGCTCAAATATAAAATTTGTTTGACATAACTTGATAGGCCGATACATCAGGAAAAACAATACCATCAGTGTGAGAATAACTTCAAAAGCTGAGTTGATACATCAAATCGTTTTTAAACAGCATGCCATTAATTCGATGTGATCAAAAAAAATTAATCATTCAATAAACAAAGCCATACTTCTTCTCAACCTGTTTATTCCTGTTTTTTTACCATTTTTATGTTTATTATAATATAGCAAAGCGCAGCACGTTTTCTGCTCTCTGCATATAATTCCCATCGTGATGTGTGCCCACTATCGCATTTGATCGCAAAGAACAGTGCCCAAAAGTGTATTAGGCAGTATTTGAGATACATGTTTGTGAAAAACAAAATATTTAGTATTTAAATACAGCTGACAAATACATTTCATAATAAGTAATTAAATTCAAATTACAAAATAGTCAAGCTATTTTAAATACGTAGTTTGAATACTTGTATTTGAAATACTGCCGATCCCTGTCCCGGAGTAAATGTTTCGTACATTAATATTTAAGAAGCTAGCTTCATCCAGCTTGGCTGTTTTCTTCTCACCTGGTTAAACTCGAAGAACCCGCAGAAAATTCGAATTCAACCGTGCTCTCTCAATGTAACCGGCAACGACGTTAGCTCAGCAACATAATGTTTTGTGGACTTGTTCCTACGAGGTCCTCATCTGTTCACGACGATGAGGTAACTACTATGGGACGATATTTAGGAGTCCGAGTGATATATAAAGCCTTCAAGGTAAGTATTTCCCGCTCCTAAGTTTATCAGGCTGACTTTCGCTCGCTGATGGGTTGAGGTCGGCCAACTGGTAATGAGATGATCGCAACTTTGGTCACCAGCGCATAAAAAAAGAAATCTGCTTTGTTTTTAATTTTTGTTTAGTGCGAAAATTGTTAACTTTGACTTCGACACCGAACGTTTTGTGTAGAGCAGTGCTCAGTCAACCTGACAATATTCAGAAAGGACTGACGCATGGCTTGCTGTCTGTCCGCCGCCACACAGTACTTGGACGTAAAATGGCTCCGCTGATGGCCTCACCGTGACGCCATTTTCATGTTTCAAGCGACCAATAAAGAAATTTTTTTTTTTTTTACCTTTACAGATTTGTTAAAAAAAGTGAGAGCCGTTTGCAACTCCCTGTAATGCCGAATTAGAGCGCAGCTCTTGAGGAGGAGCGGAAGGCACGGGAGGGGGGGGTCACGTGACCTCGGGGAGGGGGGGGGGTCACGTGACCTCGAGGAAGGGGGGGAAGTTTTCCCCGCTAAATTTAGCGGGGAAATTATCCGCTAAACCTAGCGGGGAAAATTTTCCGGTAAATTTAGCGGGGAAAATTTTCCGCTCAATTTAGCGGGGAAAAGTTTCCGCCAAATTTAACGGGGAAAACTTTCCGCTAAATTTAGCGGGGAAAATTTTCCGCTAAATTTAGCGGAAACTTTTCCAGCTAGATTTAGCGGAGGAAATTTTTCCTCTACATTTAGCGGGGAAACGTTTCCGCTAGATTTAGCGGGGAAAATTTTCCTCTAGATTTAGCGGGGAAAATATCCAGCTAGATTTAGCGGGGAAAATTTTCCGCTAGATTTAGCGGGGAAATTTTCCCGCTAGATTTAGCGGCGAAAATTTTCCGCTAGATTTAGCGGGGAAACTTTTGCGCTAGATTTAGCGGGGAAAATTTTCCGCACAATTTAGCGGGGAAATTTACCCATCATGCACCGCGCGGTTACGCCGACGGCAATGGCGACACCGACGGCGACGGCGACGCCGCTCAAGCCGGAAACGGGCGCCTGAGGGCTGCTGCTCTAAACATCGGGAAAGTTACACTGATGAGGGTTTGTGCAGGGAGTTATACGGCCAGGGGGACGATAGTGTGGAGGACTGATCGTAATGACCAGTCGGCTAATTAACTCAGAATTTGTTAAAAACTTTTAATTAGTGAAAATAGACGTATGGTTCAATTGAAAACTTACTTAGCGTCATCGAAAACCGCTATATCAACTCTATCTAGAACGACTGGACGCTTGTGACTCGCAGTCTCTGTACACGTTACTAAAAAAAAGTAATCGATTACAATTACTATTACTCTTGGCTAAAATGTATTCGATTAGATTACTTGATTACTCGACGGGAAAAGTAATTGGACATTACTTAAAGAAGTAATCGTTACTTTTCCGATTACTTTATTGTGTGAAGACACATCTTTAGCGCTCATAACAATGAACTACTTCCAACCTATATTTCACATTTGCACAAGTATTGAAGAAGAAAACTGGTTCCCTCTTCGTGGTCGTTGCACCTTCACAATACGGACACAAGCATAGAATTCGTTTGAAGAAGTTTAATGATTTGGGCGCGGTCGCCGAAGTGTGTGTGTGCGCGGGGGGGGGGGGGGGGGAGGAGGAGGGGGTCTCTAGATCTTGCTAAGCTTGAGCAAGGGTTGTCGCTCAAAGTTTGCGTCGCTCATTTTATTGACTCACGTGGAAGAGCTCATCGTTATAGCAGGACAAAAGAGCAGTCAGCTCCGATTTGCAACGGATCATGTAGTATCCATTAGCGGAAGAGATCGCCCCAACCCACGCTCTCAACTCGAAACATTGCTTGTCACAAAGACCACGTAGGGGAAATGGGAAGAACATATTTCAACTGCCTTGTTATATTTGTCCCTCCAGGCATTCTTCGGTTCTGGTTCTCCTACCGGCTGCAGTAGATACCCTAAGCAGGATTTTTTGATCCTTTTGGCTTCGTGTGTGCGTGAGGGGCTAGTTTGAACGAAGGACTCACAAGCTACATTCTGCTTCCTGAAACTTCGCCCTGAATGGCCTTTGTCACGCACTGTGGCTCCCTGGGGCTGCCCACTCTCAGTCCCAGCTCGAAAAAAAAAAAAGAGAACGGGCATTCCACAGAAACTGTAACACAGAAAGAGATTGACCTCGTTTCCTACAGCTCCGCAAAAATCTTTCTTTATTCCGTTCAAAAAGAAAAAAAGCCAATTTTATTTTTGTCATTTCATAAAAAAAAGGCGTGTGCCGGGGGGGGGGGGGAGGTCCCGTGGAAAAGTAGTAACGGTTAGAAGTAATTTTCATTACTTCAAAAGTAATCAGATTACTCTTGTGATTACTGCCTAATAAAAGTAATCAACTTATTACAAAATTACTCCAAAAAAGTAGTCGATTACAAGTAATTTGATTACTTGTAATGCGTACAGTATAAGTCTGCTTGTGAGAAAGTCAGGGGCGCACCAAAGTTGCCAGACGTGCAGCAGGTGCAAAGCAGTAGCAGAATACGATGATAATCTAATCATCCGCGTTCCGCCACTGCTAGCTTTTCGCCTGCTGCATGAGTGGTAACTTTGGTGCCTCGACTTTCTCAAAAGCGTCAAGTCGATGTAGAAGGAATTGACTTTGTGGTTTTTAGATGACGCTCAGTAAGTTTTTAATTGGAACCATAAGTCTATTTTCACTAATAAAAGTTTTTAATAAATTCAAGTTAATTAGGCGACTGATCATTACGATGAGTCCCCTATACTAAGGGGACTCATCGAAAAACTGCCTAGCCGTATAACTCACCTGCACAAACCACATCAGTGTAACTTTCATGGCTTTTTTTAAACAAATCTGTAAATCTTAAAGGGAACACTTTGTATAAATTGTTGCAGAGATGTCGACGCGCAAAGCAGCGATTGTGTTGAAAAATGTTGGAACCCGCAAAAAAGAGCCGCGAAGCTGCTAAATTGGAATCCTACGCGCATTACTTCACCTTTTGTATATTTAGAATAGTGTTATATGAAAACAAAAAGAAACATTTACGCACCTGCTGACAACTCGCGCAAAGGAGAGATTTCTTGATTCGCATCGGTTTACCGTTCTACAAGCTGTATTTAAAAAAATACAGCAATTCAATGTTTCAAGAACGGAAGCGAAAAATAAAAACCAAGTACAATCACTACACCTGTCTTTGGCTCCCCTCGATCCCTTTTTATCTTAATGCGATTACTGAAAAGGTCGCCTGCGCGCAAACATTTATAGGATGTAATGTGTCCCAACCTACACAGCGCAATAACTCTTCCGATACTTATGTCATCAAAAGAAACCTGGGTTTCCTTAGATAAAGGAATGTTTATGAAATGTTTACGAAAGCAGCATTTGAGTGCTCAGTATGAACACTCCAAATAATCTCCTGAACCAAAATTCATATCACTATGAGAAGCGCCACTCTCAGATGAGCGCGTGCTTCGAATGAGGGTGTCCTCTGACTTTATTCTTCTATTAAAGAAATCTAGTCCGAATGTTCCCGCAGGAGCAACCGCCTGTATCTTCCTATTCTCAAGAGATCCCTTGTACTGCGCTCCCTTTCCATCCAAAATGTTTTTGTTTCTCTCAAATTTATTCGTATGTCCCTCGAGCATACTAGAACTAACTTTTGCATTTCCCTGTTAGTTTCATTCTCCTTGCGATTTTGTTCAGTATTTAATGATGAACTCAGAGCCAAAACAAACCTGGCGATACTTCCTGCGTTCAAATAAATCAACACGCAGCGGCGTGTGATTTTTTTTAATTTTTGGGTATACCAGAATAGGTTCCTCGTAAAAACATGATCTTCTCCCTTTCGATGATGCATAACAAATTCCTACCTCTGCAACCAAATATTGAAAGAAAAGACCTCCAAAACAAATACAGGAGAAGTGTTCAGATATTTGTTCTAAGAGATGTAACGTAAGCGACCGCAAACAAAACGTTGAATATTTAAATACCAAAGTCGGTATGCCTTTAAATTATGACAACACTGCTTCAAGTTTTTACTAGGCATCACGCACCATTATTTCTCAAAAGTTGGTCGGTACTACACTTATCAAATTCAAAACAGGCAAGAACTGGGAAGAAAATCGAGAAAAATCTAAGTGTCCTTTTAAAGGGATACTTCAACGAAATTCGAAATATTCCCGTCATGTTCAAAAATAGGTTGAATATGATCCACAATATCCGTAAATGGCAATCGCACGTTTGTATTTTGAGCCTGATGGCTGTATTTTTCGTTATAAACGGCCCACTCTGGCAAGCGCTCGGAGAAGGCCCAGCGGAGACCACGTGACATCCAACGCAATCGTGACGTAGGTCGTCTCGGGACGAGCAAAGCTACGGCGAGGCTGACGTCGAGAGGATGGCCTAGTCGTTCCAGCCACCAAAGCGGCTGCTTTTGTATGAATTTTGTGTGACGGGTTAATCTTCTATAATCTTGTAGGGGGACAATAGCGACTTCTGCGAACACACAAAAGGCATTCTCGGGAAGAGGGGAGTTCCTCCTTCCCCTCTTTTCTCGTCGTGGCCGGAGGACGAGACACTCACTGTCACTAGCTGTCAAGGTTCCTAGACGGGCATTACAAGCGAGGCGTTAGCGACATCCACCAGGTGCTCTTTGCTAATCGTTTAATTCGTTTTAAAATTCCTTTTCGAGACTTTTTTAACAATATATTGGTATGTTCGATGTGATACTGCTCTTTTGAACACATATAGACCAAAAAATGAGTGCCGAAATTTCGTTGTAGTATCCATTTAAGGGTAGCATTTGCTCAACGTGCTCTACACAGGGGTGAGCTAGCCCGCCCAAATAGGCCCCCCCCCACCCCGAAAAAAAAATAAAAAAAATAAATGAGGAAATTAATTTCTCAGAAGTACCAGCTTCTTGGTACCTCCTGCGAGTTTTTATTGCAGTTTCTTCTCGGAAATGGCCCGCCAAAGGAGCTACTGTTCCCACATTGTACATCCACGAAGAAGCTTAAAGGGGTCAGGAAACGCTTTCGCACTTTTTCCTGTTTAGCTTTCCTCCTCGACTCATAAATCGCGCATTCCACCAAACAGTTCAAAAAGGCGAAAAGAGGGGAGCTCCCTCTTGCTCGGAATCTGGTTTGTGTACCCGTGCAGAGCCATTGTCCCCCTAGAAGATTAGCCCGTCGCTCAAAAATTCAGACAAAAGATGCTTTCCTCAACCCGTCCACCCCGAAGCTGACAGTGCTGTGGAAGCTACGTGCTCGTTGGGCTAGCCACACTTGCCACGTGATCAGGCTCCTTCGCGCATACCGACGAGCAGAGAATGAGGTCAGGTGATGAAAGGGAAGCGGCTGATTGGTCCGGCAAGCGCGTAGCTTCCACCACAATGTCAGCTTAGGGGTGAAGGGATTGAAGTGAGGTCCGATTTGGTGTGACGTCAGTTTGGACCCGGTGACGCGCTTTTGGGCCCGCGGATGTATCACAGTCAAAAGGCAGAGAGCTTACGAAGGGGAGGAGGTACGAAATAGTCCGATGTGTTTTCAAATTTTCGCACTGAAAGTCAGGCTTTGACTTTCTGCTTTTTTCTTTTGACCTACTGAACAATGTACTATTAGTAAAATCCCAATCTAAAATGATTTATCCAAACCCAAAATTTGTTTCATGGGCCCTTTAAGGAAAAATGAGCCAGGAGAAAACATTTTTTTAAGTATTTGAGATAAGTGAACTAACTGTTTACAGTATATTGTGCTTTATCTCCTTTTAGTAAATGTGGTCACGTTAGTTTTAATAAAGCTTTCTTGTGTTCTGGAAGCAATGCACGTGGAAGAAAAAACAGGTTATTGCGTGCAGATGGGGCCTGGCAAAACACTTAAAAAAGTATAATAAAGCAGGCTAATTTACTCCCTTTAAAGCCCTTAGTGTATTTAAAAAAAGAAAACATAATGTGCGCGAAAATCTTTTACTTTAAAATAAATAAAACACGCAAAGGCACTATTCTCAAAACGCCAACATAGTTTATTTTTTATATATAAAAATATTGAAACGTTGTGTGAGCTAGGATAGTTGTTAAGGTGACATGTGTCTTGTGTACGCCTTCCCTTTGTCCTCGTTCTTTGTGCGGTCTTATGTTCAACATAAAACATCCACTTCTTAATAACGTTGATAGTTGCATCCTACGTATGCGCAAACTAATGCATGCTGCATTTGGTTGTCATAGGAAAATATTAATAACAAGACCTCTTGTGAGCAAATTGTGAAGATGCCGAAAATTGCAAAAAGAGAAAAGAAAACGCGTTCGATTATTACCATATATGTAAAGGCGGCACTCCCTCGCGTTTAAATTAATAGTTTTGTTATTATTTTATTATTAACTAAGCTAGAAATAATTGCGATAAAGAGAAGATTGCCAGGCCCACTTCTCAAAATAATTGTTATGGCAGGCAAAGTGACAATTTGAAGAATCGCGCAGCCAAACATAGCCCATATATAATAATAATAATAATAATAATAATAATAATAATAATAATAATAATAATAATAATAATAATAATAATAATAATAATAATAATAATAATCTTTTATTTCCTTTTTTCATTACAAAACGAAAAAAGGTGGAAAAGAGGGCAAAAAGCTGCTACTGCAGCTTGACGAGGCCCTAGTTCCCATACACACCTTGGCGGAAAAACAGCATAAAATAAAAATACACTAGATCCAAGAAATCAAATATACACCAGCACACCACTCCAATCATTATACTTAGAAAGATAACTAAAAGACATATGCCACTCAGATAGAAACAATTTCAGAACACATGCGTGACACTACACGGTATCATAAAGAAAATGGGATTGTAGTAGTATGTCCGCTAACATTCGATTTGACTTTCCAAATATACACACATCATTTGCTTCAAGTTCATTTAGTAAAGATGGCAACACATACTTTAATAATGTAAAACCATAATTAGTACGGGGTGTTGAAACATTCCAGGTCTCGCCATGGCGGGTAACGTATTTATGATCTAACTTAGTTAAACATGACAATGCAGAAATGAAAAAAGTATTGTTGTGTTTTAAGGCTACATTATAAGTCACCAACAACCGAAATCTGTGCAGCTGTTCAATAGGAATTACACGATGCTTGAAAAAGAGTTCCTTAGAAGGATGCAAAAAGAAACATTTGAAACAATTCGAATAGCCCTCTTTTGGGTTAGTAGTAGTCTTGTTAAGTTATGTTTTGTTGTTTGGCCCCAAACTAAATGACAATATACATAGTGAGTATAAACCAAAGAGTAATATAAAAGCAATTTTACACTTGTTGGAAAGACATAACGGTTTCTACAGAGGAGACCAATAGATTTACTAGCTTTTGTATGGACATATTCAACGTGCTCATTCCATGATAATGATTCAGTGAAAAGTACACCCAGTGTTTTTACCGACTTTACTACCTCTAGTGTTGATGAGCCTAAGGTTATTTGAAACGAATAAGATATTTGTCTACTTCGAGGTCGAAATAGCACACATTTAGTCTTTTCAGAATTTATTTTTAGTCCATTTACTTTGGTCCACAAGTCAATGTTTGAAAGAACTCCTATTGCTTTCCTTTCTATGTCATCTGCTGAGCCGCCTTTAATAAAAATAGTCGTATCATCGGCATAAGACACAAGGTTTGCATGCGGTACGCAATTTTCAATGTCATTTATGAAGATTATAAACAAGAGTGGCCCGAGCACACTACCTTGAGGTACACCAGTTCTAATTTTTTGAATGGTTGAAATATAGTTATTATTATTAACGAACTGCGTACGGTACTGTAGGTATGACTTAAATAGGTCTAGAGCCGTTCCACGTATACCGTAATTTTCTAGCTTCATGAACAAAATTTTGTGATTAATTAAATCGAACGCTTTGGAGAAGTCAATATATACACCCATGATGAGTTCTTTATTCTCAAAACATTCTATAATTTGTTGCTTTTGTACTAACAGTGCTGATTCAGTTGAGCGATGTTTTCGAAAACCGTGCTGACTATTAGAAATTATTGAAAATTTTTCTAGGTAAATATAAAGTCTTTTATGAATGATTTTCTCAAGACCTTTAGAAAAAATGGATAAAAGAGAAATAGGTCTGTAGTTTTTAAACGTATTCTTGTCCCCACCTTTAAACAAAGCAACAACCTTAGCACACTGCATTGCTTTAGGAAACACACCAGAAGAAAATGATAGATTAAATATATACGTTAACACCGGTACCACTATGTCGAGAGTATGCTTAATCACTTTGATGTTAAGATCGTCTACATCTTGACTCCTGGAGTTTTTCAAGTTTCTAAAAACTGCAAACACTTCAACCTCATCAGTAGGGCTCATAAAAAAGAGTTTTCGAAATTACGTTTCATATAGCTGCTAGCGTCAAGCCCATCTGGAAGTGTAGCTATATCACTTGATTGGCTAACAAAATAATTGTTAAATGCATTCGCCAAAGCACAGCCGGACAAATGGTCGTCTCCGCAGTTCATATTATCTAATATTTGACGCTCGTGGTGAGGACGCAAGACCTTATTACCCTTTCCCAGAGTATGCGCGAATTTTTATTATCATCTCTTGTAAAGAGGGTTGAGCTTTCTGGGTTGCTAAGAGGATTTAAAGTGCAAATTAAACTAATTTCGCAACAATAGTCGGTCGGTATTTTTCACACATAAAATATGAAGATTTAAGTATAATACAACACACTCAAACCCGAAGTCAGTTTTTTTTTTCAAATATTGTTGTTTTTTTATTTGCATCGCCCCTTAAGGCAACCCCGCTTACGTAGTAAATATATTCGGGTTCTCAGAGCCGCAGCGCATGTACTATTTACTGATAACCTCCTAAAAATGCTCTTGTCTAAACGCACGAAAAACGTCCGCAAATCCGCCTGCACATTCACAGTGCCGATTACAAAACGCGCTCTTCGGAAATTTTTGTTAGATGCTTTTAGCATCAATTTAGCGGCTATCGTTTGTCTCCGATGCGAACCATTGAACTCCGAGAAGTCTTAGCAAAATGTTCTAAATCTCTGTACTTCGTTGACTTCTGTGCATTCTTTATTACATTCACATCTATGCTGACTATTTCTTCGGAGATTATTTGAAATGCCCTACGAAAGTGAAATCAGAGTAGACTCAAGTTTTGCATCTAGCACAACTACGCTAAGATGCTAGTACAATGTTATTTAAATAAGACCGACACAAGTAATGGGCTGTCAGATACAATAACCACGTGCAACATATTCCAACAAACAAAACAAAAGCGCTCGTAGGTCAATCAGTGATATAATCATCGCTTAAATAAAGCGCTAAAGTTAAACCCAATAGCTTACCATTCAAAAACAACGAAAT